>JBAGKK010159459.1:9116-22211 GCA_037177015.1 Euceroptres primus | reverse complement strand
CAATTATACCATTTTACAACTATACCATTTTACAATTATAACATTTTACAATTGTACCATTTTACAATTGTACCATTTTACAATTATACCATTTTACAATTATACCATTTTACAATTATACCATTTTACAACTATACCATTTTACAATTATAACATTTTACAATTGTACCATTTTACAATTGTACCATTATACAATTATACCATTTTACAATTATACCATTTTACAATTATACCATTTTACAATTGTACCATTTTACAATTATACCACTTTACAATTGTGCCACTTGACAATTGTACCATTTTACAATTATACCACTTTACAATTGTACCATTTTACAATTGTAACATTTTACAATTATACCACTTTACAATTGTACCATTTTACAATTGTAACATTTTACAATTATACCATTTTACAATTATACCACTTTACAATTGTACCATTTTACAATTATACCATTTTACAAATATACCATTTTACAATTGTACCATTTTACAATTGTACCATTTTACAATTGTACCATTTTACAATTGTACCATTTTACAATTGTTCCAATTAATTCAATTTAATGGTTCAGACGTTGTGATGAGGGTGTCGAGTACAAAGGAAGATAAAAGAAAACGAAAGATAGAATTGAAGACAGAAAGAGATTTAAAGAACCTGATAGATCAAGGTTTGTCTAATATCAAGGCCACAGGTGAACATAGTCAGAATCCTTTGGATGGTTTCTTTAAGGATGAGAGACAGATGATTGCAAGGCTGTTGAAAATTATTCAAAATGATATCAAAGCTCTACGGTTGGAAAGCACGAAGGTCAGTTTCATCTCTGAAACTAAATAAAATTATAAAATTAAATAAAATTATAAAATTAAATAAAATTATAAAATTAAATAAAATCATAAAATTAAATAAAATTATAAAATTAAATAAAATCATAAAATTGAATAAAATTATAAAATTAAATAAAATTATAAAATTAAATTAAATTATAAAATATATAATTTATAACTTATTTTGAATTTAGGTCCCTAAACTCTGGATATCGGAATGGTCATCAGGACCACCTGAAATAGTTCCATTTGTGAATGGATTGATATCCAGGCATCAGTCCCTAAATTCCTTATCTTCTGGTCTTCCTCGAAGAGTTAATTTTTTCTGGTTTGCTCGACCTCGAGCATTTCTGGCTGCTCTGAAACAATTTACAGCCAGGGAATCAGGACATCCTCTCGAGAATCTTCGACTTCGAGCCAACTGGTCTGAAACATCAGGAACAGAAGATTGGAAAACTTCAATCATTATTGATGGTCTTCTTCTAACAGGTAGGAATTATATTTCCTATTTTATTTTGATACAGTATTTTTACATTCTCATGATCATATGAGAAGGTATTATTTATTTTTAGGGTATTATTTATTTTTCAATTATTTTCTTATAGGTGCAGCAATAAAGGGAGGTGTTTTGAAAGAACTAGCAGCTGATGATGCACCAGTGGTAGCAGCTCCAGGATGTCAGATTGCCTACCTGCCTCCGGAAAATGTTGAAAATCTAGAAGAAAATTGGAACAGGAATTTGGAATTAGAAGATGAGGATTGTTTAGAGGTTCCAGTATATGCTGATTCTCAAAGAAATCTGCTGATATGTTCACTTCCAGTCGGATGCTCTAAAGATGAAAAAGATACCTGGCTTCGTCGAGGAATATCTCTTCACTTAAGGTCCTCTTAAAAACTTAAAAAAAATTTCTAGAAATTAATTTAATTAATTGACTGAGGGTTTTTAGATTGAAACAATCGTTTGCTATCGTAAAGTGCTTTATTCTCGTAAAATTTAATAAACTTTAGAGACAAATTTCGTTAATCGAGGAAAATATAGCGGTTCAATATCGTAGTAACTATAACGGGTACCATAAATAGATATATAATACGAAGTACGTTGAGATTCCATTGGAAAATACCGAGACGATTTGTCGCCCAGCGAGTCACGCCTTATCGACAAACTTTCAATGATCAATGATAATAATAAGAATGATACTAGCTAAACAGAATTTGCGATAACAAATGAACAATCTTGGTCCTAATGACGAAAAATGGTAACGATAGTAACATTGATAACAATAACTATATTAATAGTACTAGATGAATCGATCTCATAATTCTACTCGAAAAGATACAGGGAGTTTTTAGCTTATAACTGTACAATAATATCGAATCTGTATCACGAATGTGCAATAAAAATAATGATTTACGTCGCATTAACAGTTTTTCAGTTTGGTTCTGTTTTTCGTAAGTAGCTTTTTTCTGTTTTTTCAGCAACTATTTTTCATTTTCTGAAAAATAGGAAATTTTTATTTCTTAGGAATTTACGGAATTATTGTTAGGAAATTCGGAGTAAAAGGCGACGGTTTTTTGAACATGGTTTAAAAACAGAGTAGAAAAGAAGTTGTTTTAAGAAGAGTAGTAAATTGCTAGTAATCAAAACGGTAGGATAATATATATATATAATATTAACATTGCACTGATACCAGAATAATCGCTATCTCTTATGACAAATTATTTTTATAATTGTATCAACAGGCCGCGTATTAAAATACGTGCACGTAAGAATTATTAGCTAAGCTTCATTTACATTCATATCCTTTTGGTGTTGTCAGTAAAGAGTCGTATAGAAATAGAAGGAACTCGCTCTCCCTCTTTATTCACGGTTTTCTCCCAACCCTCAGGGGAGTTTCTTGGTCTTAATTTTATCTTCTACGATATTGATCTCATTTCCCGAAGCGAGTTTTACAAACGTGAAAAAAAATTAAAAATATATCACAGTGGGTGTCGAGCGGGTTGATCCAAACCCGTAACAATTGTCTTCTCTCTCACTCTCCATTTTTCACTCTCATTCGCGCACGCTGCTTCAATTTTTTTTAAATCGCGATTCACGAAAAGTTCCCTGACTTTTCGACCCTCACTCGTCACCCCCTTGGAGTTTTCTTTTTTTTTTTTTTGAGACGGAGGGACGAGCTACTGTTGCAATTTCTAAATGGAAGCACTAAATTTATCAACGCAGAAATCACATATAAACTCAATTTTCTAAAATAACTAATTTACCCTATGTACAATTTCCTAGATAGTTTTTCGACTAAAACTCAAATTCTCAAAGAATCCCTATTCTCGAAAATTAATCTTTAGCTCGTCCCAAATTTCTTACCCTGTATCAGAAGGAATCAAATGAAATGCAAATAGAATGCATTGCAGAATTAGCAAGAGGCGCCAGAAACCCAAAAAGGGAAAGGTTCTTTTTTAAATTTACAATTTCATGTTTAGTTGTAAGTTTACTTTAGAAATTTCTTCCCATTTTGGGTTTTAGAAGGACGAGGGAAAATTTGTTAATTACAGAATATCAAGAATTCACTTGAAAAACTCAACGATAGATGAAAATTAATTGGGCGAGGCCTCGACGCGAAAATTGTGATTGTCCCCAATTTATTGCTCTAGAACTTAAAAGAAAAATCGACGCGCCGAAATCTCGTCCTCGAGGAAGGCAATACTGTGTTTTTTTTACTTTTCTCCTCTCACTCTCATATGCTTTCTCGCATTCCATCCTCTCATATGCTTTCTCGCATTCCATCCTCTCATATGATTTCTCGCATTTTTTTTCTTTCTCTCTCGCACTCATTCTGTCGAGTTTACGTAAATTATTAAAGTAGTTTTGCTTTATCTCAGCAGTCACGCAAGCACACATTCTCTCGATAAATAATCGCCCCCAGGTGGTCTCTACCGACTAATCGTTAGCGTTATGTATGTGGACCATAGAAGGCATTTTTCGTTAAGTACTCGCAAAATTCGATAAATAAACGTTCTCTATGACCGAGAGCCGTTGCTCGGTGATGTAAGAATACAGTTTAGATATATAATATAATAATGCGTATTTATAATACAGTGATAGCCGTACCCTCTCGTAATTCGTAGGCGCTGTTATAATATTTTAAGTATATTTTTAATTCGATATGATGCATTGTTCCTATTCCCTTTTTTTTTGTTTTAATAGTTCTAGTGATTCACAACGTTTCAGACACATTCTTTGCAAATGTCTCAATTTTCATTTACAGAAAATCGAAAAAAGCCTTTCCTTAAAATCCAAAAAACCAGCTTGGCACAAATATTTTTGCAGCAATAAATTTTTCCATACATTTTTCTGAAATGAAAATCAGGGACATTCACGCTACGCTCTAGTTCCTAAGCACTATCGTGGCATTGAAAAGTATGCTAATTGCAGTAATTAACGAGAGTGTCGATGCACTTTCGCGGAGAGAAAAAAACACCCGTTCTGCGTTCGTTGGCCTTACGTTAGAGATAATTAGCATAAACCTCTACAGTTTGCATTTCGTCGATTTGTCACAAAAACAATTATAATAATAGGACTGGGAATCTTTCATTGATCCCGTAGGCTGATGATAGCACTTTATTAGATTAATAGTAGTAATAGTAGTAACAGTAGTGGCGATAGACCGCCTCTAAGAACTAATTGGTGTTAGTACGTTGATCCCCTTTTTCATTTTGGTACCAAATATCATAACTTTTAATTACGACTAGCGAATAGACATATGTAAATTGTACACCTATCGTTCGTTAGGATACACTCTGAATTTCCGGATTCAATAATACTTTTCTCCCTTCAGCCATCAACTTAAATATTTTTTCCCTCAAAGCGACCAACGAACTTTTTCTGAATCCCTAACAACAGAAAATCTCTCGGCCAAGTTCCTCTGAAAAATGAATTTTTGGAATGAATCCTGATTTGCTTTTCTTCGTTGTGAATTTACCGACTCGCCCAGAGATTTTCTGAAATTTCTTGCCGTTTCGAAGAAGAGACAAACGATTTTAGCGTTGCGAATCTTAAGAGGAAACGTATACGTTATTAAAATGTATGTGTTATACGTAGTTCGTTAGCGATCGAAAAATTACCAAGTTCCTATTTTTCTCGTACGAGATTAACTAGTGAGACCGCTGTCTTATCGAGAGGCTAAAAGAGCCTTTGCAATGTGCCTAAGGATTTGGATTATCACGAGTGTTCGCCACTATTTAATTAAATTGTGACGTACGCTGAAAAATCGAAAATCTTAATTAAAGCTAATATCCACGACTTAAGGTCCTCTTTTTGGTTTACGCTCTCGCGCAAACTGCACGAGGTCATGGAAGATTGTCCATGCCCCCTGTAACCAGCTGGAATTGTTCTTGACCTGAAACAAATTATGTAATATAAAATCATTTTACCAAGAATGCGCCAGCGACATCATTATTTTGAATGGATAATGTTCTAGCAAATTTCAAAGACATTTTGAAAATGAAGTAACTATGAGCGGCATTTTGAAAATGAAGTAACTATCTTTTTCCTCCTGAAGGACGGGAAAATGTAAAGTAAGATTGAAGGACGGATGAGGACCGGTTTCTTTCGGTTTTCGGTTTTACTCTCTGAATTAAATGTTTTGTTACGCTTACCCCCTTCCCAAAAAATCGACATTTTAGATCGTTTAGGACGATATTAATATTACTCACTGTGTAGATAGGCTGCAAGTTCACGATCATCAGCATTTAAAGCGACGTCTCGTGGTGTATTGCCTTTCCGATCTTGAAGAGTCAAATTGGCACCACCTGCTACCAGCATGCAGCAAATCGAACGAAATTTGCTTTGAGCTGCTTTGTGGAGTGCAGTCTGCCCCCTGGAAAAATATTCACCAGCTGTAGAAAATACAACACGGTGGGCTTGCATCAACTTTAAAACAAAAGTCCTTGCACGGATGGGATTTTTCCATAAATATTTTCTACAATGTCTCACGAGTATTTAATGTCTTTAAATGTGTTTAATTTCAGTTAATTTATTATGCAGTTGCTAAATATTGCAACTGGAAATAACAAATCCGAAATTATCTACTATTATATGCGCGGGTTCAAAAACTGCACAAGTTGTCTAATCCCTAATGAAACGAACGAAATGAAGAAAAAAACTCTCAAAACGAAACGAAATAAAGAAAAAACTCTCAAAAAGAAACGAAATAAAGAAAAAGCTCTCAAAACGAAACGAAATAAAGAAAAAACTCTCAAAACGAAACGAAATAAAGAAAAAGCTCTCAAAACGAAACGAAATGAAGAAAAAACTCTCAAAACGAAACTAAATAAAGAAAAAACTCTCAAAACGAAACGAAATAAAGAAAAAGCTCTCAAAACGAAACGAAATAAAGAAAAAGCTCTCAAAACGAAACGAAATAAAGAAAAAACTCTCAAAATGAAACGAAATGAAGAAAAAAACTCTCAAACCGTATCATTAGCTCAGTCACAGGTGAACTTATGCAAGTATTAATCAATCGAAAAGTAGATGACCCTCCTGTTAAAAAGCAGTTACTTTCTGCGGAAGATTTAATTAAGATACAGACCAGTCTACATTTAAGTAAAAAAAAAAAACGATGACCATTGCTTCAGCTGTTCGCGTAGCCGCAAAGAATACAAAAGCTGTTGAACCAAATTTTAGAGAAAAGCTTCCAATTAAAATCCACTGTGTTAATAAATATTTTAGTACAAAAAAATATTTTAGTACAAAAATGTTTGATTTTGCACACGTGAAAGCTGACAAAGTTTCAGCTGCATCTGAAACAGTCACTTACTGCACAGATCTTCAGGGTTTGATTGAGTACATCAAAGAAAAATGGCCTTTGTGTAACTATCACTTGAAATTTGGAATTGATGGTGAAGCAGGATTTTAAAAAATATGTTTATCGATTCAATCATCGATAGAAAACGAAATTTCACCTAAACACAAACAGAAATTTGAAGATGGTATTTCCGCCACACGCTTTAAGGATTCGGGTGTCAAAAAATTGATGATACTTGCTCTCGCACCTACTTCTCAAGAAAATTATGAGAACGTATCCAAAATCTGGTTTGCATTAAACATCAACAACTTTGAGGGATCTTTCGCAACCGATCTTAAAGTGGCTAATATTTTGGTTGGCATAATGTCGCACAGCGGTAACTACTCTTGTACTTGGTGCTACTTTTGTTTTAAAGTTGATTCAAGCCCACCGTGAAAAGTTTTTGAGATTTGGAAATATTTTCAGATTGCAAGGAACCTACTTGTCATTATCAGTCATATTGATAATCGATGGAGGAGCACAAGCGATCAGGTATCTGACGATTTCTCTATGACCAAGGCTGGCAGCCAAGTGAAGGGCAGTTTGACCATTTGTATCAGTTGTTAAAAGAGAGTTTCCCTGATCATGAAGTTCTTTTAAAGCAGGAAGATCTCCCATTTTTGCTGCTCGAAGAATTTCATTACTGTTCTTTGAAAGTCCAATGTTGAACATCTGAACCTCTGCGTCTAGGCTGAAGAGTCTATCTTGAGGGCTGAAAACAAAGTTTAGACTCAAATTAAATTAAATTTCTAGTCTATTAAATTTTTGTACTAAATCTTGATTATGAATTGCAATGGGATATTAAAAATAGCAACGAACCTGATGAAAGAAGGTGGATTGTGCGACTGACCAGCAACCGGGAAGGACATTGATTTAGAGGAAGTTTGTTTGGAAGATCCCTGGGGAAATCTATCTTCATTCTCATAATCCCTGGACCTCAGTTGGGAATTTCTAGATGCTTGCCTACTTGGGTCCCTACTTTTGGAAACAGATTCCTGTCTCGATTCTGATCTCCTATTCTCCGAAATCGCTTGTGGGATTGAAGGCTCGCGGGATCGAATTTCCGGACGCATCTTATCGTCTGTAGCTGCCCGACTAACTCTTGGACGATCTTCGCTAGAAAGAAAGTTTCTTTATTTTTTAGAGATTCCATCATCCACTAGATTTATTGTTCCATTAATCCAGTAAAAAGTTAAGCATACCTTGACAATCGTTGAGAATTTGTGGTACTTTGATTCTTGTTACCAGGTTCTTGAGAACCTTGATGGGAAGAACTTTCCTCAAGGACGTAGACAGCCTCGACAGCAACATCAGAGACGTAGTGCAACTGCTCTTGAGCTCTGTCTATCCTGAAGAATCTTTCAGCTGTGCAAGCTGAGAACAAAAAGATAAAGTTTATCTAAAGAACAAGAATTGATTATAGTTATATAATTAATTATAGTTTCATGAGCTGTTTTTCTTACAGTCCAAGAAGCAGCAAGACTCCATCGGATGATCTTTAGCCAGCAGCTTCCGCAAAGATTCAAGATCAGTAGTGGCATCCAAATCCAGTGGATCAGTTAGCCATGGAATTGCAGTCTTCTTCAGTCTTTCCTTGTCAGAATGGAAGGTCTCATAATCTGACATCTTGATCTTCATGACCGGAAGCTTTAACCTTTCCAACTTGGCGACATCCTGATGAGGTTTTCCGGAACTTCTCCGCTTGGCCAACATTGTCGCTTGGTTGAGCAAACTCATGTTGATGATTGATGGCAAGAGCCGACAAGCTTCTCCATCCACCTTCACAGAAATGCAAATATTGAAGTTCATTAAGATATCAGGACTATTTCAATCATGAAATATTCAAATGTTAGTACAACTTAAGCGATCAATCTTCCAGATAAGAAAATGTGACCCCAATCCTGAAAAGTAAATCAATATCTTTAAGTTTGCATAGTTTTAAGTCTACACACCTGCATGGGAATGGTTCTCGTGGTGACAAGTTTGGCCTTGCTGCATTGCGCAATACAAGTTCCATGTCCACCAGCTTGAAGAAGAGGAAGCTGATACGTCGTCAAGCCCACGACCTCAATCAGTCCATCATCCGTAGATGGTTCTTTGCTTCCGACTCCACCTCCCCAGGGATGCGTCCCACCTCCATAAGAAGCGATATTCAAGAAGACTATCGCATGGACTCGATGCTCCTTTAACTTTGAGGTCATGTCTGTTCCATCGCATTCCAAGGTCACGAATTCAGAAAGATCCTTCCACTTTCGACGAACCAGATCCTTTCCACCCATCTGCCCATAGAACATCTTATTCCTCAGTCTTGAGTTGAATCTCTCCGGATGGGCCTCTGCAACATTAGATCAATATTTCAATACAATTTAAAATTCGTTTACAGTTTTCGTCCCAGGTGAAGCTACAAACTCAGGTGTGAATAAGTAAAGTAAATATTTCAGAAGATCTGAAATATTCTGAAATATTCTGAATCTTTAAAGATTCATCAGCTGTGAGAAGTTTCGAATCGTTACCCGAGTCAATTTTGCTTCGATCTCGAGTATTTAAAGATAGAGTATAAAGTTGAAGAGGATATATCCCAGTGGTACACTTTATAGGTAGTAGGGAGTCGATATTACTTATTCACCTCTAGCCTCGTGGAACTCGAGAGCGATGTGAGCGTCAACCCCAAGGGAGTAATAATTATTAACGACATTCAAGGGAAGGTTCTCTTTGCCCTTGCCGGCATCTTCGTCGCCCTTAGCATCTGGATTCCTCTCGACTGTCAACTGCCACCTGTCAAGTAACGTGGTTTCACTGTCACCGATGTTAGACAGGATTTTGCTGATGGGTTCGTCTGTGTATCCACCTCCCCAACCCAGGGCTCTTGCAAGGTCGTTTCCTGTACCCAGGGGAAGTACACCCACTGCTGGTGATGGAAATATACCAATTTGGTCCAAAATTGAAAGCACCCAACCTACAGTACCATCTCCACCGCAGGCGAGGACTCGAAGGTTTGGAGTCTTTTGGAAAAGCTCCAATCTGTAAAGAGGAAGAAAAGTTTTTGTAGGTTCTATCAAGTGACCTTGACCCAAGCTCTTTTCATTAGACTCCTGAAAGAGCCCAAATGAGAAGCGGAATAATAAATCAGGTTTTTTAAGATGAGATTCTTACCCCATCTTTGGTCCTCCTTGGGTCAAATCGAAAACCTGTCGTGGATTTAGGAGCCATTGGAACTTTTGGAGAAGCTTTGCACCCTGGTTCCCACCGGACTTCGGGTTGATGAAGACTATGACTGGCTTGACAGTGGTAGTAGGAATGGGTTTGACGACCCAAAGTTTTTGGTCCTTTTCGTCCTTTTCTTTCTCTTTTTCTTTTGTTTTTCTTCTGCTGGAGGCACCAGCAGTACCTCCAGCTGATTTCTTCTTTCTTGGGGATTTTCGAAGACTGCTCTTGAAGCTTCCCTTTCTTGGGAGTTTAACTATCCAAGAAGGTGGGACAATGATCGAAGAGTGTGTGCCCAACTCACAGTTTTCACCGATCCTTTCGACATTGAAACAGGATTCTTTGTTGTGGTAGGCAGTCTTGCACCAACTGCAGCTGACTGCTACGATCTCTTTCGAAGAGAAGCTTAATTTCGACTGGAATGACTTGCCACAGTTAGAGCATTTACCCTTTTGGGATCTTCGATGGACCCAGTGATGGTGAGTTTGAGTCTGCTCTCGATATTGCCGAACCCCAACGTCCCTGAAGCTGGCCTTACAGGCGAAGTTTAAATTTCCAACGCAGAGGACGTGGGCCACCACTCTACAGGCTGCACACTTCATACGTGGTCCGTGTTTCTATAAAAAAAATTACAGTGGTAATAAGTTTTCTATAGAGAAATTGATACAGGAACCTATACCATACTATGTACAAGAACCTGGGTCTAAAAGTGAAGAATTTCTTGTACAGAAACAGAAGAAAATTTTTAGAGGAACCTGTACAACAAAGAATAGATAGAGAATTCTGTATAGGAATCGATACAGAAACCTGTACAAGGACCAGTAGTTTATATAGAAATCAACACAAGGACTTATACAGGAATTTATATAGGAACCAATACAGGAACCTGTAAAAAAATCAAGAATTTATATAGAAATCAATACAAGAACTTATAAAAGATTTTATATAGAAACCAATACAGGGATCTGTATAAGAAACCAATACAAGAACCTGTGCAGGAATTTATATAGAAACCAATGCAGGAATTTATATAGAATCCAATACTGGAACCTCCACAAGAAATCAGTACAAGAACCTGTACAGGAATTGATATAGAAACCAACAAAGGAGCCTGTACAAGAATCCAATACAGGAACCTATACAGGAATTTATATAGAAACCAACACAGGAGCCTGTACAAGAATCCAATACAAGAACCTATACAGGAATTTATATAGAAACCAACACAGTAGCCTGTACAAGAATCCAATACAAGAACCTATACAGGAATTTATATAGGAACCAACACAGGAGCCTGTATAAGAATCCAATACAAGAACCTATACAGGAATTTATATAGAAAGGAACACAGGAACCTGTACAAGGAACAGATTACAGGAAACAATACCGGAACTTTACTGCAAAACTGGAATAATCTCCGTATAAGAACCAAAAAAGGGACTTTTGTCAGCGGAACTGGAGAATTGGTTGTATACAAATCGATACAGGAATTTATATATAACTAATACAGGAACTTCTTCAAGAACCAGAAATTTATGTAGAAATCAATACAAGAACTAGTATAAAAATTTATATAGGAACCTATACAGAACCTCTACAATGATCCAATACAAAAACTTATACAGAAATTTATATAGAAAACAATACAGGAATTTGTACAAGGAATAGATTACAGGAATTTGGCATTTTCTACATGTGAGAAACGATGAAGGAACATAAGGTCGAACTAAATAATTCTTTGAACAGAAGCAAATACAGGAACCTAAACAGGAATTTTTAAATGGCGCAAATTTATTCTTTAGTACAAGAAACTGATTTAGGAACAGTTATAGTAAACAATAAATATGGTTGTGAAGTAACTAATATAGGAACCAATAGAGAAATCGATACAAGAACCTAAGTTTGGAATTAGGTAATTTTCTAAACAGAAACCTGCATAAGAAACTATACAAGAACCTATACAAGAACCTATACAATAAGCAAGACATGTATATGTAAAAAAACTAATACAAGAACCTGTGCATAAAGCAATACATGCATCTGTATAAGAACCAATACAGAAACCTGTACAAGAATCAGGAATTTGTATAGAAATCAATACAAGAAATTGTACACGATTTTATATAGAAACTAATACAGGAACCTGAAACAGAAACCAAAACAAGAATCTATACCTATTTATATAGAAACCAATACAGTAGTACAAGGAAAAGATTACAGGAAACTATACCGGAACTTTAGTGCAAAACTGGAATAATCTCTGTACAGGAAGAAAAAAAGGAACTTTTGCCAGCGGAACTGGAGAATTGGTTGTATACAAATCTGTACAGGAATTTATATGAGAACTAATACAGGCACCTGTACAAGGACCAGGAATTTATATAAGAACTAATACAGGAACCTGTACAAGGACCAGGAATTTATATAGAAATCAATAAGAACAATACAATACAAGATTGTATTGTATTCAATATATTCCTATATAATTTCTTGTATTTACAATACAAGAAATTATATAGGAATTTATATAGAAACCAATACAAAAACCTGTACAAGGACCAGGAACTTATATAAGAATTAATACAGGAACCTGTACAAGAACCAGGAATTTATATAGAAATCAATAAGAACTAGTATAGGAATTTATATAGAAACCGATACAAGAACCTCTACAATGATCCAATACAAGAACTTATACAAGAATTTATAAAGAAACCAATACAAAAACCTGTACAAGAAATAAATTACAGGAATTTGGTATTTTCTTCATGTGAGAAACGATGAAAGAACATAAGATCGAATCTAAATAATTCTCTGAACGGAAGTAAATACAGGAACCTAAACAGGAATTTTTATATGGCGCCAATTTGTTCTTTAGTACAAGAAACTAATTTCGGAACATA
The DNA here is from genome assembly GCA_037177015.1 of Euceroptres primus. Lineage (NCBI taxonomy): Eukaryota > Metazoa > Arthropoda > Insecta > Hymenoptera > Figitidae > Euceroptres > Euceroptres primus. The sequence continues at coordinate 9,433 of JBAGKK010159459.1, read as the reverse complement.
TATAGCAAACAATACTTATGGTTGTATAGTAACCAATACAGGAACCAATAGAGAAATCGATACAAGAACCTAAGTTTGGAATTAGGTAATTTTCTAAACAGAAACCTGCATAAGAACCTATACAAGAACCTATACAATAAGCAATACATGTATATGTATGCAAACTAATACAAGAACCTGTACATAAAACAATATATTTATCTGTATAAGAACCAATACAGGAACCTGTACAAGGACAACGAATTTATATAGAAATCAATAAAGAACTTATACAGGAATTTATATAGAAATCAATAAAGAACTTAAACAGGAATTTA
>JBAGKK010159348.1:0-23800 GCA_037177015.1 Euceroptres primus | reverse complement strand
CCTACGACTCGTACTGAAAACATACACTCGTCAAAAAAGTCCCTCTTCTCCCCCTAGGTGCATAATATACTATTTCATGCATGACATAAAAAATTTTGACCCAAACGTTTTCGATAGATTATTTCCCAATTTTTCGAATGAAGTAAAAAAAACTTTGAAAAATTCAAAATTTAGCCATCATTTTTGAAAATCAAAAATATTTGTGATTTTTTCAAGTTCGACCATTTTTTTTCTTTTTTTTTAACTAAAAATAAAGCTTGAGATGCTTCCTTTCAGAACCTTGAATAGGAAAATGTCGTTTTTTGTTGTTTTTGAAAAATTGAATTTTAAGTAACCTGGTAAATTCAAAAATATTCAGAAAATTTTTACATGAATAGTTTTTGATAAGAAACAATATTCTAAAAACGGAAATTCAAAAAGAAATTTTTTTTTTATTTTCGAACTTGAAAAAAAACAAAAATATTTTTGATTTTCAAAAATGATTGCTAAATTTTGAATTCTTCAATTTTTTTTTATTTCATTAAAAAAATTTGGAAAAAATCTATCGAAAACGTTTGGGTCAACATTTTTTATATGCCATACATAGAAAGATATTTATATACGAAATAGAGTCTTTGCGCAAAGTACACCATTAGTATTTAAAGATCAGAATTTAATTATTTTACTTTTATAACAACAAAACTTTCATGACCAGAATAAAACAAAGCAAATCTGTAATTTGTCAAATTTACAATTTAAAACGGATTTTTGACATTATTTTTGAATAAACTTTTCTCCAATAGAAAATCCCCAACTTTTCCATGACTTTCAGATTTTCTCCGATCTACGGCCACCCTGTAAAACTCGGTTCTTTGATATTTTCGTACCTTTGATATAAAAGCCTACTGAATTTTAATCTTTTTCAATTAAAATTAGTGAACTGAATCTTCTGAAACTTTCGCAATTAACAATCCTGAAAGAGGTAGCTATATTATTAAGCAGTTCGTTAGTTTTTTTTAATAATATTCAACCGCAGTTTTAGCGCTCTTTCAAAGCTCGCTCTCTTTACGCTGGAACCATAAACTTAGCACGAAAGTTGTCTGCCCTTTGTCCCTCCGCTTTCAAAGTAATTTTCTTCGCCTTTGCTCCAACTTATTTAATATTCATCGAAAACTCTTCTCCGAACTTCCTACTTGCAGTTTTCTCGAATTTCACCATAAATCGACACGTAATTTTTGTTCCGAAGTCCGAAGAGACACAGTTCTTCTACTATTTTACACTAAATTAAGACACTGCAGGAGATTTGGAAAGATCTAAAATTCTGAAGATCTTTAGGAAATTTTAATATTTTCGGAAGATCTCAAGAAATTTAAAATTATTTCAGGAGCCTATAAAGAAGTTTAAAAAGTTTTATCATATTTTAGAAGAATGCAAAAATATCTTTGATCAAATGAAAGAAGTTTGCAAAAAATCTTTTTTTTTTAAAAACTTAGAAATTCATGCAATCAAATCTGGACTAATTCAAAAAGGAAACCACAAAAAAAAAAGGAAAGAAAAGTGTTTTCCTTGAGAAGGGTGTCGGATGACATCGAAAAGTTGGCCTTTAAATTTTAATGTTTATTTTATTTCTTATTTTTTGAATAAGTCACATTCTTGGTGACATGGATCTGCATGTAAAAAAAGACGAAAGAAAGAAAGAAAGGAAAGGGTTGTGATTGGTTGCCTTCTATTTTCTCTCCTCTATTTTTGTGTTTATCTTTTTGAATTTGCAGGGTGTCTACTCAAATCCTGAAAAAAATTCCCTGATTTTTCCAGGTATTTATAGATTTTTCCAGGTTTCATTTTTTGGCCATTGAAGTATGGAATACGAAATTTTATAACACCCCAGCCCCCCCCCCCATTAAAGCATTATCTAATAACTGAGTAACCTCATTTGTTATCCACATATGAATTTTTAAATTATAATTATTTAAATTATTATTTTAGAAAAAAATATGACGGAAGATAAAACAGTGAAATAGCAGATGTATTTCAAAATAATGTTTATTGAATACGTTATACTCTAAGAGTACTTATGGTGTTTTGTGACAAAATCTACATAAACATGTAATAGAGAATACCAAACACAGTCAAATTAAATAACCTCTCTTCGTTTACGACCGAAACAACGTTTAGAAAGAAATAACGTTAGTAATAAAACATTTAAATATTTTCTTAAATACATTCTGTTATGGTTAATTTTTTATTTCTACAATTTTTTCTTCGAGAGCGATGGCTTCTTTTTGTGCTTGTTCCAGAATTTTCCTACGGTTCGCTTCAAGCTCTTTTAACTCCAAAGCTTTTCGTTTTTTTTCCTCCCGCGTTCAATTCAAATCAGAAGAGATGTATAATGTCACGAGTTTATTACGAATAATACAGGGTGGCCGTTTTCACCGACGAATAAAATTCCCGGTCATCAAAAATTTTTCCTGGTCATTAAATAATACTTTCCAATGAATAATAGTTAATGCAATGGGTTTTAAAAGTTTTATATTTAATATTCTAAACACACAAATACGAATTTCTTTTTAATTTAATATTAGAATAGTTTACATTATTGAAGAAGTACAGATGGAGAATTTTCAAATAAGCCCTAGTGATTAATGCTTTTAGGGTGAATATTTTTATGTTTCTAAAACTAACAATAGGCTATTTTATATAATGAAATGTCACTGTGAGTTAAACGAGAGTATAGATTTTAAATCTATGTAATATAAATATTTTAAGTTCAACTAATCCCTAGTGACTAAAGTGTGATATTGGAGCCTCGATTTACCAGGGGTTTCAAGGTTGGCCTGAATAGCCTTTAGGAAAACCGGGGTTCTTTCAAACGTAAACAAGTCAGGACCGTATGAATTATTTCTGTTTGATTTTTGTCACAAGTGAAAAATATTTTTTAAATATAAGTTTAATTTAACGTTTACTTTAATTTTAAGTTTTATTTAGTTATTATTTTTAAATTATTACATATACCGCATAACCAAAACACTGAAAACGAACTGAAGCGAACTGACGGAATTATCCGCTTAGAGTACTGCCCACTTTGTTGCTACGGTACTTGCACAACTCCGCTGAGCTCCGAGCTCAGCTTTGTCGTCTCACCTTCGGCGAGAATTCCTGGAACTGGTACACCAAGGCTAAAGAAACCGGGGCTCCAGTGTATAAGCATTTTCATGTTGTAAACGAAATGAGATCACAGAGTGTTATCGTTAAACGAGATATATTTTACCTTTATCGTACTAACATTTCTACAATAATAAATTTTATTTAGTTACCGTAGAGTGGGGCTATTCACGCATGGTGGGGCTAATATGTACAACTCACTTTACGTAGATTTTTCAATATGATAATGGGGACAAAAATAATAATCTCCTAGCATACAAGACTCAGAAGAACTTTTACTTTACCGAGAATGAGGGTGGAATTTTAGGTGATCTCTGTACAAGCATTGAAAAATGTTTAAATATGTGGGTGCATTTTAAAAAATTGGTTGGACCTCCAAACTTTATATCAGTTCAATAGTTTAAGAGAAATAAAAAATTCTCTGTTGTCCGTGTTTTTCTTCCAAATTTAAATGGTAAAAGGAATTCGTTTCCTTAGCGCGAGTTTGTGCTTTCATTAATTAGTTCAAAGGTGATATATACGAAAATTCGAAGATCGGCGGTACAATTCGGCTGGTTCAGCAAGTTATGCTATGTGCTAATTTTTCAGTTTTGTGCAGTTGGGTATCTGTTTCTTTTTTAATTATTTATTTTTTTAAACTAAGTTGAAATAATATTTCAAAATAATTGATAGTTTTTGAAATATAACTGTATAAAATATGAGGATGCCTGTCAGAAACCTAACCTTACTTTTCAGTTTCTATTATTTTCGATCTTGCAGCTCAATCGATGACAGAATCAAGTTTTTGTGCTGCATTTTGAAAATTATAACATCAACTATAAGAGAAAATGTTTATTTATTTATTTGACAATTACTTGAGAATTACTTGATAATTAATTGACAATTTATTTGACAATGTTAGCTCTAAAAAGTTATCTGTAATTATTATTATTTTAATATAGAGCTTTTTTTTTGCTTCCAGGAGAAAATTTGTATCAGTTAAATTAAAGATTATAGATTAGTTAAATTGCTTAGTTGGGAATGGCCAGTCAATTAAATGGTTAGATGACCTTAGAATCTTAGATGAATGTTAAAAAAATTATAGATCCTTCTGTAAATATATTTCGTTAATATTAATGTTGATATTAATTTCTTAATTAAACTTTTTTTTTATATTTTATCATCAGAAAGTATTCTCAAACAGTTAAATAATTTCTATTAGTATTTCAGTATTAAAAAATTGTTTTATTCATTTAAAACTCAAAAAAATAATAGTTGTACCTTCCTAGAAGTTCGGCGGTACGAAAAGGTACAACTTTTGAACAATTATTATTAGTAAGTAGAAAATGATTTAAAAATCTGAAAATTATTGATTTCTTTTTTGAATTGAGTCCTCTAATTTTCTGTAAAATGAAAAAAACTGAAAAAAAATTTTCTTGGGCGTATAGTTAAGAAAACCTCGAAAAACACGTAAAAATTGTATATAATAGCCCCACCCTACGGTACTCAGTTTTTTAATCTCTTAATCAATGACTTCTGCACTTTTTCGTGCATTTTCTAAAAAAATTAAAAAAATTCCCAGTCAACAAAAAAATTCCCGGTCATTTCCCGGTTTTCCCAGGTCACAAAATTACCGGTCATTTTCCGGTTCAGCGACCACCCTATAACATCATTTCCAGTAATTGTAAATATCGTTATTTAATTTTGATACAATTAAAAAAAAATTTCAGTAGTCTTGAAAAAATTTCATGACTTTGAAAAAAATTCCCTGACATTTCCAGGTTTTTCCAGGTATAAAAACATTCCCTGACAATTCCAGGTTTTTCAGAGTGAGTAGACACCCTGCTTTGTCCAGATTTAGTTGCATAAAATTTTTTAATTTGTTCCTGGACGTTTAATTTTGATCTTCATTTTTAAAAAACTTTTTAAACCATTCTACCGAACATAAACAGCCAGCCTTTTCTCCTGATTTGAATCGCTTCTTCCTCAATAACGTATGATACACTTCCAGGCTTATAAAGCAGCATGAAGCTAGATACATCACGTTACGCAGAAGGTATAAATCGCAGCAACGTGAAAACAGGCCACTCTTCATTGTCAGGCTTTGCGCGTATCTCGTTGCATAATTCATGCGATTGGTTCATCTTCTTATGCGTTACGTTTTATCTCTTGAATACTCTTGTACATATACGTATGTCTCTATATGCAAGTAGTCTTTATTAGCAGTCCGTTTCCGACTCAAGTGCAGACTGTCTCGACCTATCCAACGTATATTCATACTTGACGTTATTCGTTCCTCGGGGACTCTACGTTCCGGGTACTAATAAAGTCTCTTACTCGACCCCAACCCTTGCCCCATCCCCCTCTCACTTCACTCGGTGGTGCTCTTAAAAAGCTGAAAGGTATTTCCTTGGTTCCGGAAGTCGCATTATTTCTCCTGGCTGGAAGCGAGGGCCGAATAGAGTCTGCAGGGTGGGTAGGTACATAGTCCGCTGCACAATAGTCAGTCAATACTTTATACCCCGCACCAACCCCCGAAGAGCAGAAGGGTGCCCTCCCCCATCTCTCACACTTTTTTCCTCATCTCGAGGCTGTTACTGACTTTAAGACTCAGAAATAGTTGAAATGATTGCACTGATTTCAGCCCTCGTAGCAAGGGATTACCGCAGGATATCCTGAAAACGTCTCAGGATATCCATAGGATATCCTGAAAACTTCTCAGGATATCCTAAAATCATCCAAGGGTGTCCCTAGGATATCCTGAACACGTCCCTGGATATCCATAGTGCATCCTGAAAACGTCCCAAGATATCCCTAGGATATCCTGAAAACGTCCCAGGATATCCTTATGATATCCTGCAAACGTCTCAGGATATCCATAGAATATCCGTGGGATGTTCCTTGATATCCATAGGATATCCTGAATTTATTAGGTGGGATATCCTTAGGGAGTACCGGAAATATCCTGAATTTATGAAGTCGGGTGTTTGTAGGATTTCTAAGGATATCCCAGGATTTTCAAGATATCCCTGGAACAACCAGAGGATATCCTAATTTTTGCAACGCTTTACAACTATAAGGTACTTGTTAAAATAATATTCACGTGGTTAATTTTGCGAACTTAGTATTAAGGTTTACTAGTGGCAATTCTTTGTAAAAATGGAAAATAATTAACCGCATATATGGTTTAAAAATGAGTGGAAGTTAACATAACCTTAAAAAAGAATGCGTGCAAGTCAAAAGTACAGTCGACGATTTACCCCTCACAATAAGGGGTAAATCGACAAGATATCCCGTTTACATCCCAAGATAACAATGAAATATCCTTTGGATATCTGAAGAGATATCTGATAATATCTTACAGGGCAGAAATGCCAATATCCATGGGAAATATAAGATATTATCGCGGAAGATATTCCGCGATATCTTGAAGATATCTTGTATGTCCCAATTTTATAAATGCAAGATGTAATATCGTAATGCAAAGGGATATCTTAGGGATAGCCCTGAGATATCCGAATTTTATGAAATGAGATGTCTACAAGATATCTGCAAAATGTCCTAAGAATATCCCTAATAAGACGTTCCGTTTAAAAATGGTTGAAAAGCAGTAAATCACGCGATGCATTCGTTTGTTATTAAAAAAGTTTAATTGCTTTCATTTTTGTGGTTATTCTTGAGGATTTTAAGTAAATTACATTTTTCTAAATTTTCCTTTTATCTAAGCTCACAGGTATGCATGCTTTTTAATTAAGTAAAATAATTGCCAGGGTCTCTAGCAAACAGGCCATTTAAAATTTCTGGGTTTTTCCCGGACAATTTTTTTTTCCCACAATCAAATTAAAAATGTCTATTTGTGATTTTTGAAAGTGAATGCATACACAGAAAAGAGAATTTTAACATTTAAAATTTGAACATTTAAGAATTTAGCATTTTACAAAATTTATATCATAAAGAAAATAATTATTTATTTACACTTGCCAAACTTATCTTTAATCACAGACTGAAATGATAAATATTAATCGATGTGCATATTTTAAAACTTTTGTAACATGTAAAATAAATATTTTTAAATTATGCAGTCAGTATCATAAGTAGTTGCTTAAATGCTATTAAAATCTGAAGAATAAAAAAATTTTTTTAAATATAATCCCGATGCTAAATAAAATTCCCGGGTTTTTCTCGGTAAAATTAAATTCCCGGGTTTTTCTCGGTTTTTCCCCGGTAAAATAAAATTCTCGGAGTTTTCCGGCTTTTTGACGGTAATTCCTGATTTCCCGGTCCGCTAAACATCTTGATTGTAGTCATAAGTAGGCTGTGGGATGAGTAGACGTGAAATATATGTTTTTAGGCTGACAACTGTGTACTTTGAAATTTAAGATTGTTTACCCAGGCCCACAAAAAAAACGTTGCCAGTACTTTTGACCAGACCAACTTTTTCTTACGTATTTTTTTACGCTGAATCTGAATCTGCAGTTAAAAAATAGCCTCCCGCATCATTTTTTGAGATATGGTATATGCAAAAAACCCCATTTTTACGGTTTTTAATGGTTTTTTAGAGTTAACAAAAAAAGAAGAATGAAACGATTAATTTGACCTCAGAATTGAATTCTACGGATCAAAATACATCGAAAACCATGGTTTGAATATTTTTTCACGAAATTTCGACCCTTAATACGGCTTTGAAAAGTCTGATAGACCATAAAAAGCCAAAACTCATTGTAAACTTAATTAAACAAGATTAAAATTTACTTCTACAACTTAGAAAGAGTTTATAGGCACTGAAAATAATACCCCGGGGGTTTTCGAGATCGCTGATCACGAATCCGCGGTCATATTTGCAATTTAGTGCTCCCAAGGGGTGATAGGGGGCAGCAAATGGGGTAAAGAGTGACCGCAAAATAGGCTGCTTTTTAGTCTATTTTTTCGACTTCGCTAGCGACCTGGGGAAAAAATATAAAAATATGTTACAGGTATCAAATTACTTGTCATTGAAAATCAAAGTGAACACCGCTTTTTTAAAAATTTCAAAAAATTACCCCTATTTAAGGATTGAAAAGACCCCAAAAAAAATTTTAAAATAGAAAATACCACTAATTATAAAATCATTTTTCATTGTATTTTTTCTATCAAATAAACCTTACAAAAGTAAAATGACGTATTTATCACCCCTATTATTCACAAGTTTTCAAATTAGACCTAGAGGTGATTTCAAAAAGAATTTTCAGATAAATGACAAAAATGACAATTTTCAAAGTATCAAAGTCCCCAAATAGTACATTATTCGCCACGTTTAAACGCAAATTTTGGCGAGAGCTTAGTTTAAATCATGAGGCGAAGCCGAGAGATTTAATCGCTCGAGCCAAAATTTTCGTTTGGACATGGCAAATACAGTGCTTTTCGTTATGACATCGAGGAAAAAAGCCAAATGAAAATGCCGAAATGACGAAAAAAATTTTAATTACATTTCTGATTATTGGGATCACATCTGGCAACCCTCCTGAGACACCCCTATTATCCTCAAGTTTTCCAAATGGACCTAGGGGTGGTTTCAAAAAGAATTTCCAGATAAATGTCAAAAATGACAATTTTCAAAGTATCAAAGTACCCAAAAAATTTTTAATTGGATTTCTGACTATTCAGATCACATCCAGCAACCCTCCTGAGACACGCCTATTATCCTCAAGTTTTCAAAATGGACCTAGGGGTGATTTCAAAAAGAATTTTCAGACAAATGTCAAAAATGACAATTTTCAATGTGTCAAATTCCCCAGATAAATGTCCTTTTTGACATTTATCTGGAAGTTCTTTTTGAAACCACCCCTAGTTCCATTTTGAAAACTTGAGGATAATAGGGGTGCCTCAAAAGGGTTACTGAATGTGATCTGAATAGTCAGAAATGCAGTTAAAAATTCTTTGGGGACTTTGATACTTTGAAAATTGTCATTTTTGACATTTATCTGGAAATTCTTTTTGAAACCTTCCCTAGGTTTAATTTTAAAACTTGTGGATAATAGGGGTGCCTCAGTAGGGTTGTCGAATGTGATGCCAATAGTCAGAAATGCAATTAAAAATTTTTTGGGGAATTTGATACTTTGAAAATTGTCATTTTTGACATTGTTCTGGAAATTCTTTTTGAAACCACCCCCAGGTCCATTTTAAAAACTTGAGGATAATAGGGGTGTCTCAGGAGGGTTTCTGGATGTGATCTGAATAGTCAGAATTGCAAGAGGGAAAAAGGGAAATTACTTGAAAATGTGGTATAAGGGGAAATATTTCAAAAAGAGGAAAAATAGGGGAATGTGGGAAAGAGTGTGAAGCCTGGATTTACTTCCTTGAAGTGAAGATTTTAATTTTGGAACAATAAAAATATTTATTAATTCTTTAAAATGGTCAGTAATGTCGGTTCAAACAATATTACAATGAAATTAATGTCATAAATAATAAAAGAACGAAGATAGTTTGTTTTAATCCAAATATATACAAAACAGTCTTTTTTAGCTTTTATGAAAAATAGACTAAAATAGTTGGTTAGTAAAATACAATAGTTATTTCAACTATATTCAGCAACAACTCCGTCATTTTTCCACATCACCCTAACTTTTATATCTCCAAGTTTTCTTCTGCCAACATTTCATCCGCTGCCAGTATCGTCATCAGCTTCTTCCCTCGATTCACGATAGGGAAGACGAGGCAAGAGAGGGGGAAGATGAGTTTTCTCCCTTCTAAACAAGGAAGGAGAAAAGAAGGGTTTGCAATAGTGTTTGACGATCACCCCCGGTTTGCGAGGCTCGTGATGCTCGAAAGTGCCCTAGCTCCGTTCTCGAGCGCCCTAAGTTCTCCGGCAGCACAATCATAGACCTTTACGATCGCGCAATATTGACAAATGCGATTGTAGAGACGCCGTTACACGAACCAATGTAATCCTGCGTATGGACTTGTAAAGGGTGGTTTCAGAGGGAGTGAAAACCCTCAAGTCATTCCAACCCTTTTAGATCAGGAGAGCAAAAGGGCCAGAATGACCCGTAAGTCTTATTTTTCATACTGAATTGCGGTTCTAAATCGCCTGCAAAAATTTTCTTTCAGTTCTTGACATTTATTTAAGCTATTTCTAAATATATTTTTCCAATAAAATCATCCCTGTGAAGTTAGCGCTCCACTATTAAAAAACCGATTTATTATTTAGAGTTCTGAGTCCCTCTTCAATAGTTCTGTAGTTCCTGATAGGGAAAATGGCTTATGCCATTTTTCGATCAACTCAAAATCCAAAAATCTATAGCACTTTGAAGATAACCAAAAAGTTCATTTTGGAAATTTTCAGAGTTCTGGGAGCTCTGATCGGAGTTCTGCCCCCCCCCCCCGACAAATTCTATAAAAAAGCCTCATGACATTTTTCAATCAATCCAAAATCCAAAAACCTACAGGACTTCAAAGACACCCAAAAACTTTGAATTTGAAAATTTTTAGAGTTTCAAGAGTTCTGATAAGAGTTCTGACCCCCCCCCCCCAAAAAAAAGAGATCTATAAAATGCCCCATGATATTTTTCAGTCACCCCAAAATCCAAAAAACTACATGACTTCAAAGATTTCCAAAAATTTTGAATTTGAAAATTTTTAGAGTTTCAAGAGTTCTGATTTAAGTTCTGCCCCCCCCCCCAAGAGTTCTATAAAAACGTCCCATGACATTTTTCAGTTACCCCAAAATCCAAAAACCTACAGGACTTGAAAGATTTCCAAAAATTTTCAATTTGAAAATTTTAAGAGTTCCAGGAGTTCTGTTTCTCCCCCAAAGAGTACAAAAGGCCCTTAAAAAGTTTCTTAAGGGGGTATTCTAGTGTGATAGATACTTTTTTGTACCATTATTTCGGATTTTTTTTAAGAAAGTAGAAAAGTAATATTATTATCAAGACTTTTTCTCTATATTAGCATACATTTAAATAAACAAAATAATTTTTTTTATAAAAATAAAGAAAATGGCGGCGCTACAGTCCGTTGAAGTTGAGGCCTCAAAAAAAGTCGGTGAGCATGATATCTCAAAAACTAATTAATCAATTGATCCGTTAAATCAAAAAAAAAACATGAAAAAAATGTTTTTTTAAAGTCCGCCAATTTGAAAATTCATAATTTTTTTTCATTTTACTACCCACGATAGCCGCAAGTGAACATTTTAAGAATCTCTTTGATTTTTTGCTTGTAGATTACCTGGAGAGCCGGAATCTTGCTCACCGTCCGGGCACTTTTTTTTGAGGCCTCACTTTTGAGCGAGTCCAGCGCCCATCATTTTGAATATTTTTTAGAAAAAAAAAGTATATCATAGTGCAAATGAGTGTCAATACAGGGCACAAAATTTCAAAATCATATTGATTTTCAATTTTAAAAAAAATTCGAAAAAATGGTGTGAAAAAGTGCCCCCACACTAGAGTACCCTCTTAAACCAAAATAGAAAAAATAGTGCATTTTAAAGATACCCAATATTTTTAGGATTTCAATTTTGAAAAAAAGAGTGTTTAACATAGACTTCTTAACTTTGGACGTCCCTAAGAAAAAGAGGATAAGGATTTTTTCCTATTAGAAGTGTTGAAATAAAAGTCAGTAGGGCAGGTTAATTTTCTTACAACGAGGGGACAAGGGACATTTTAGCGAAAATGAGCTCATTTCATTAAAACACTTTAAAAATCGAATGTTACAATGGTTTTTTCGAAAATGTATATTTTAGTACAGTTATAAAAAATTTGTTCATTATTATTTAATCTAAGGGCGATGGATTTATACGGAAAAATTAGCAATTTTTTGTAACGTCACATTTTGCCGAGCAAATCGCAAATATATAATTTTTTTTCGGTGCCTCAAAGAAACTCTAGGGTGGCAGAGAATTGTATAGTTTCTTCGTTTTTCTGAAAGAGTGGGGGGAATATTTTTAAAATTAAAAATTTTAGACACGTCAGAGAAAGAAAAAAAGTTAGTGTTTTTCGTGCTTCAGGGTTCGACGGAACTCTCAAAATTTTTAAATTAAAAATTTCAGGGTATCTTTAAAGTCCTTTAGGTTTTTCGATTTTGGGTTGATTGTTCTTGTTCTTGAACTCTAAAAATTTTCAAATTCAAAATTTTTGGGAATCTTTGAAGTCCTGTAGATTTTTGGATTTTGGGTTCATTAAAAAATGACATGGGGCTTATTGATAGAAATTTTTGAGGGGGAGAACAGAACACTAATCAGAGCTCCTGGAACTTTAAAAATTTTCAAATGCAAAATTTTTGGGAATCTTTGAAGTCCTGTAGGTTTTTGGATTTTGGGTTCATTGAAAAATGTCATGGGGCTTTTTTATAGAACACTTTGGGGGGGGGGGCAGAACTCCACCAACCCCCCCCCCCCCCCCCCCCCCCCCCACCCCCCCCCCCCCCCCCCCCAAAACTCCAATAAAAACTCCTGGAACTCTAAAAATGTTCAAATTGAACTTTTTGGTTATCATCAAAGTGCTATAGATTTTTGGATTTTGAGTTTATCGAAAAATGGCATAAGGCTTTTCGGTAGAACTCTTCGAGGGAGGGGGGGGGGGGGGGAAGAACTCCCATAAAAACTCCTGGAACTCTCAAAATTTGAAAATTCGAAATTTTTGGGTCTCTTTATAGTCTTGTAGTTTTTTGGATTTTGAGTTGATCGGAAAATGGTATAAGGCTTTTCGGTAAAACTCTTTGGGGGGGGGGGGAGACAGAACTCCGATCAGAACTCCTGGAACTTTTGACAAAAAATTTCCTTGAATATTACAATTTTCAAAATGCTGTAACTTTTGGGATTTTGAAGTTTTGGAAATTTCTTTTTTGTAGAACTGTAGAACTCTTTCAACAAAAAAAAGATGGCCTAACGAAAAATTGGTTTTCGAAAAGTTGGGGTTTTTTTTTCGAAAATTTTTTGTTCGTTGAAATTCGCCGGAACTATTTTTGAAAATAGTCAGGTACTTTAGAACTATCCTAAATCTGTTTATAACTCACGAAAAAAATGTATTTTTTCGAAAGTGATGGGGAGCGTGCAGTTAGCCCCCCATTTTGAAAAATTGATATTTTGAGCCTTTAAACGCCAGAACGATTGCTACTTTAGAACTATTGAAGAGGGACTCAGGACTCTAAATAATAAATCGATTTTTTAATAATGGGAGGCTAACTTCACAGAAATCATCCAGACTTCTTCTTAAATCAGTTAGCATATCGCATAAATCACATTTTTATCTAAGTATCGATTGACGTAGTAATATCCTTAAGTACTGTTCTCGCCATTTGCCGAAGTATCTGATTAAGGACAGTTGAAATACACCTGTCTCGAGTCCGAGTCGTGGGGATCGTAAAACCAATACTTTTATACTGTGATTCGATCGAAGTGGAAGGAGAGTTACTCCTGGTGGCTACTTCAATCGAACGGTCGGTCGCAAAATGAAATGCCTCCGACCCAGAAGTCTGTTTTCCTCGGACCTTTCGCTTCTGACAGAAATAATGTGTTTGACCAGCCAGACTTTCCAGGACCGAAAGAGGCTGGAGGGAGGGTTTCACTCACTTAGAAGGATGGACTGCGCGAAATTGCGAGAAGCTAATTCCATTTTACCAGAGTATAAGTCTTAGCTTCTCGGGGAGCAGTAAACCAATCACATTAGAGGCAGCCACTGTTGCTACCACCACGTCTACCTTCATGGCTAACACTGATACCACCAATGCTCTGTACCTATCTCTGAACTTGAGTTACCAATCCTTCATAGCATGTTTCCGGACACCTCTGGACAAGCGCGATGTGGCACGAAGCTGCCTGTTTTTCCCGTCTGATTAAAACCCGGAGTAATTAAATTTTAATCCGAGTCATCGGTGTGTAGTGAATGCACGAACGATCCCATCGGATTGCGCTGCCCCATCGTTGGAGAATGTAGAATGTTGCGCGAATATTCCCCTCGGTCAGTGACGTAACAATCTTACCGCGAAACCCCGCTGTCAAGAGAATCGAGTTTCATCATTTTTCATTCTTAATTTTCTTTAGGATGGGTAATTATAATCATCATGGTTTTTTTAAACTACCGCAGAACGAACCGAAAAAAATTCTGTTACGTATCTATTTTTGTAAAAGTTCTTGTGGCTGTTGAAATGAGCCTCATTGGGTTTTCATTTCCTAAATTAAAAAAAAAACAGCTACAATTAATCACTTTACGTACAGAAATTTTTATAACTGTTTGGAAGATATAGATTGTAAATGTGCACCAAACACAAGAAGAGAAGAACTCAATTTTATATTTTATCATGAGAGTTATGAGCAATCATCAGATCATACTTCATACGCAATTTATAATAGTTTACTTTCTCACGAGCCTTCATCTTTGCAATTACGATTTGTCATATTGTGATTGAGTGCCACGATATTACAAGACGCATTCACACATTGCCATCTATTAATTGCGATTTAAGGCAAAAGCAATTTTGATGCCTAATTACGTTTCATTTGCGATCACGGTTGAACGCATGATGCTACATCACGTAGACAGTCTGCATTGTGATGCCAACATGTTAGAAGGAAGATTTTATGATTATAGATATAATAGGACGTAAGAAGGATCGTAATTAACTTAATAATTTTAAGCAATACTATAAGTATAAAATTCATTCAATTATTTCTAAATTATTATTTCCAAATAAACATTAAAATTTTTATTTTTCTTCCATATCAGATGATAAGAATGGAAATTTTTTACATTGACTTCTTCGTCATTTTTCCATGAGAGACATTACCTTTACGACACATCGGAACAAGTGGGTCCGTAGTATGTCTGTCTCTCATGGACTAGATTAATTTTTTAATTAATTAAATTTTGTCTAGCCCAAGTTTCCAGAAAAAAACTACCGCAGCCCGGGTTCGAACCGGGAACTTCCTATTTCATGTAGGATGCGTTACCAATTAAATTAGATAATGGGACACAAATAATCAAATTGATCAAATCATTTAATTCTAGCAAAAGAAAGTTGTATTCGGGATCCAAAGAAAGGCAAACAACAATTTTGAAATCAGTTACCTTATAATGTCCAGGAAGTTGGCAACTCCAGCTTCAAATTTCGAAAAAATGAAAATTGTGCTGAATTGTGCTAGATTTGTGCTCTATTGTACCGTACAAGATTTTTTGAAAAAACCAAAATTTGAGCCAAAAAAATAAAAGAAACATTTTTTTATGTCAGCCTCGTCAATTGGTTTTTTCGAAAAAACAAATCTTGTGCTGGGTAGCATAAAAGTTACAGAAAAATGTGCCGCAAACCAAAATTTGATATTATGAATCATTTTTAAGAAAAACATTTAAAAAAAATCAGCCGTGCGATTTTGTTTTTTTGATAAAACAAAACTTGTGCTAGGAACTTGCTGCTACGCATAATACTGTGCTGAAAATATGAAGTCAAAATCTTAAACCATTTTAGAAAAAAAGAGAAAAAAAAACTCAAGAAAATGATCAATTTCAGAATTTCGAAAAACGGAAACTTGCGTTGAGTTCTGCTAGGCTAGAACAATAATTATCTCTTATGACAATTTTTACTGGGATTAATATTTTCCAAAAAAATGCAATCTTTTTGAACTTGGAACGCATTTTTTACCCAAAATTTTCAAAATTACGAAATTCGAAAATCTGAAACTTGTGCTGAGTTGTGCTATGCTAGCACAATAATGATCTCTAATGAAAAATTGCACTCAAATTAATATTTTCAAAAAAATGTAATATTTTTGGACTTGGAATAAATTTTTGGCCCAAAATTTTCAAAAATACGAATTTCGAAAATCTTAAACTTGTGCTGAGTTGTGCTAGGCTGGCACAATAATTATCTCTAATGAAAATTTTCACTCAAATTAATATTTTTAAAAAATCAATTCAATTCAGTTTTACTGGCATACATATGTTCCAAATTATTTAAAACTTTTTTAATGTGACGTAATTTTTTGACCCCAAATTTTTGAAAAATAGTTACTTGTAGAAAAATCGTATTGAATTGCCTGTTACGAATTTTGATGTGATCCTAATACGACATTTAAAAAAAGTTTGAAAATCTATTTTTAAGTTTTTTTGCATAGTTTACACAATTTTTTATAATGTTAATAATGCATTATTGATTTATTTATTTAAAAATGAAATTTTAGATTTTTCATGCGCCAATACTATTCAAAATATTCCTAATATTTAAAACTGGCAGTGTTAATTTTGGAAAATATTTTGATAAATTTGTTTAGCGAGAAATGAAGAGCTTTCTTGGATTATCACAACCATGTTTGCTAGTTATAAATTTATTATTTATTTATATTACATATGTAGTCATTTTTATTGTAGTATAATAAGAAATAGTGTATAGAGCATTTTTCAAACCGGAAACATTGCTATACTCGCCTAACAAGATTCAGATTTTCAAAATTCGCATTTTTGTGAATTTTGGGTACAAAAATAATGATGAAATTATTCAAAGAACGAAATTAAATCCTGAAAAATTTTAAAGCTAAATTCTAACATTTTGGACGTTAATGTTAGAATTTAGGTTTAAAATTTTTTAGATTTAGGAAATTTTTTAATTTGTTGGTAATTGTTAATTTGATTTTGGAATCAAATTAACAATTACCAACAATCTAAAAAATTTCCTAACAAATTTCAAAAAGCAGATCCACGACCAAATTTGGAAAAGCCACCCTCAATCAAAATCTAAAATACTAAAAAATAGAGGAAAGAAAAAGAAGGCAACTCCAAAACCAATAAAATATAAATTATTAGTCCAAATTAAAAAAAATTCAAAGTTAAAAAATTTGACTTTTCTTGGTGAAAAATTTATTCCATGTCCAAAAAGATTGCATTTTTCTGGAAAATATGAATTTGAGTGCAATTTGTCATAGAGATAATTTTGTGCTAGCCCAGTACAACTCAGCACCAGTTTCAGATTTTCGAAATTCGTATTTTTGAAAATTTTGAGCCAAAAATTTATTCTAAGTCCAAGAAGATTGCATTTTTCTGGAAAATATGAATTTGAGTGTAATTTTTTCATAGAGATAATTATTGTGCCAGCCTAGCACAAGTCAGCATAAGTTTCAGATTTTTGAAATTCGTATTTTTGAAAATTTTGGGCCAAAAATTTAATCCAAGTCCAAAAAGATTGCATTTTTCTGGAAAATATGAATTTGAGTGTAATTTTTTCATAGAGATAATTATTGTGCCAGCCTAGCACAAGTCAGCATAAGTTTCAGATTTTTGAAATTCGTATTTTTGAAAATTTTGGGCCAAAAATTTAATCCAAGTCCAAAAAGATTGCATTTTTTTGGAAAATATGAATTTGAGTGCAATTGGTCATTAGAGATATTTTGTTAGCCTAGTAAAACTCAGCACAAGTTTCAGATTTTCAAATTTCGTAATTTAAAAAGTTTTGGGTCAAAAATGCGTTCCAAGTTCAAAAAGACTGCATTTTTTTGAAAAATATGAATTTGAGTGCAATTTGTCATTAGAGATAATTATTGTGCTAACCTAGCACAACTCAGCACAAGTTTCAGATTTTCGAATTTCGTAATTTTGAAAATTTTGGGTCAAAAACGTATTCCAAGTTCAAAAAGATTGCATTTTTTGAGAAAATATTAATCCTAGTGAAAATTGTCATTAGAGATAATTATTGTGATAGCCTAGCACAACTCAGGACAAGTTTCTGTTTTTGGAAATTCTGAAATTGATAATTTTTTTGAGTTTTTTTGAGTCGCTTTTTTGCGAAAATGGTTTTAAATTTTGACTTCATATTTACAGCAGAGTAGTATGCGTAGCAGGTAGTTCCTGGTACAAGTTTTTTTTGTCAAAAAAACAAAATGGTGCGGCTGATTGTTTAAAATATTGTTTTTTTCGAAAACGGTTCATAATATCAAATTTTGGTTTGCGGCACCTTTTTGTGTAACTTTTATGCTACCCAGCACAAGATTTGTTTTTTTCGAAAAAACCAATTGGCGAGGCTGACATAAAAAAATGTTGTTTTTATTTTTTTTCTCAAATTTTGATTAAAAAAAAATCTTGTACGGTACAATAGAGCACAATTCAGCACAATTTTAATTTTTTCGAAATTTGAAGTTGGCGTTGCCAACTTCCTGAACATTACCTTATGTTCATTTTTTTCATTTGACAATACAGTTTCTTTATTAACTGATTTCAAATGTTCTGTTGACTTCTTTCGGATGTCAAATCATCACTTTTTTGCTAGGTTCAAACACAAAAGAAACGTTTATAAAGATTACCTTGATTCCGGGTAAAAATTACCTGCAACGAAAATTAACACAAGGATCGTTCACATATTACGTGACGCGGTTTTCTTTTATTTATGTAGTTGTGTCCTTTTCAATTTCACGGCAATTTTATTCTGATCTTTATTTAAAAGAAAAAAGAAAATTGCGTCACGAGATATGTGAACGATCCCTTAGCAGGATAAAGTTTACCAAAATATCGGTTAAACTTTCTTTTTTTCCATGACAACACATGTTTTTAATTTTGAAAGAAGTGAAGTTGCCTGAATAAAAATTTATCTCTCCACAAAATTACCTGCAACAAATTTTATCCTTAGTTTTTTCTGCGAATGATTTGGCGACTTTGAGCATTTTCCTCTTTATGAGATAAATATATTTATCAAATTTGAAAAACTATTTACCTCTTCTTGAACATGAAAAGGTTTATGGATAATAAGGTTTATGAGTGCTCAGGATTGTAGAGATTATTCGAATTGAAATGCTATTTGAAATGTAGATCTATCTTCAAATGTCAAATGTGTGGAGATAATTAACTCCTACTGATTACAATACGTAATACTCTACATCTACAATACGAAGTTAATCGATCGGTATTGCTTAAATGCTCATTTCAATGATCATCCTACTTTTTTTCCTCATATTTTGCCCTCTCCTCTTTTCGTATAATACGTGACGTTTATTTATCAATGGTAAACGTGTCGACAACGGGTTGGTTCGTCGAGCATGACGCCGTAATGAAACCGAAAGACGAGAATGATTATCAATGCGATATCGACGTGTTAATTTACGAGCTAACAAGCGTGCGTGCACACACGGTTGCATGGGCAAGCACAATTAAAAGACGCGACTCGACGTACTCATTATGAACTTGTTATTACCAGGCGTACAACATTGTAGCTTTGTTCGACGCCTGCTTCAAAAACGTCCATGATAAGATCATTTTTATTTGTGTTGTTTTATTTAGAATGTTTCTTTTATTTAGATTGTTTCTTTTATTTAGAATGTTTCTTTTATTTAGAGTGTTTCTTTTATTAATTTTTTTATTAATTTATTAATTATTAAATCCTGAAGAAATATAGACATTTTCATTGAAAATTTCTTTATTTCTTCAGGATTTCGAACCTAAATATTCAATATTGAATATCAAATATTCGATCAATTTGCATTATTTTAAAGCATTAAAACAGGGTGTCTAGCGTCCTGGAAATTCTTGAAAACCTGGAAAAGTCCTTGAATTTTTTTTACCTGAAAAACCTAAAAAACACCTTGAATTTCATAGTCCTGGAATTGTTGTCTCTATATCTGAATTAGCAGTTTTTTTCAAATGAAATAATGAGAAGTCATTTATCAATTGCTTCAGTCGAGCCTTCAGTAAGCTTTTGTAGAAAACTAGTGATTCAGTTAGTAAGGCTAGTTTACTAATTCATTTTTTAATTAGGCTTACTAAGTGAATTTGTACTTTTTTACTGAAAGGGTAAGTAAAAATGCTTACTGAAGCAATTGATAAACGACTTTGCACTATTTCATTAGTAGAAAACTAATAATTTTTTTCAGAGAGTATTCCTTTAAATAAAAAATAGTTTTCTGAGCTGAAAAATTTTTTATTGTAAACTCAAGAATTTCATAAATCGCATAATAAACATTTTATATGGTTCTTTGAGTTATGTAAATTATTTCTATCGTACAGGTTCAAGAAAAAAAGATTTTTAACATTAAATTTTATGTTAATAATTAAAGAATGGTACCTGAAAAACTGTATTTTTTGACCTGGAAAACCTGGAAAAGTTCTGGAATTTTGTTTAGGAGAAACGTTAGACACCCTGATTAAAGTTATATCGTTTTTAATTTCTAAATTGTCAAGGTTTGATTGATATAAATTTCCCAAGAGAGGAAGATTGAGCGATTTTAAATCAAGAGCGTCAAAGTTACAGATTTTCAATTTACAAAACATTGCGAGTAGATTATTTCCAATTTCCGAAATTTTAATAATTAAGCGTTGGAGTCTCATATTAAATTCAGCCATCAACACATTTCTGAATTGTTCAAGTGTTCGATATTTAGACCAATCTGTAGTTAAAATTGGTAGCCAGATACTTCATCTTAAAAATTCTGTTGGTGAAAAATGGAAAATCGTTAAAGCAATTGAAAGATATGGTTATTCAGAAAAGTGAAAACCGCATGTCAGTGAACTGTTTCTGTAAGAATTCTGGGATGAAAAGCTTTAAGCCGTTAAAAATTTATAGGTCAGATGGATCTCCCTATACACGGAGAACGGCGTGCTGCGGCAAGTGCGCTGTACGCCTTTAGAAAAGTAATATCAATTTCAGTAAATGGAAAAAATATCAAGATGCCGGTCCCTCGATTGGACCGATTCGCGAATTTATTGACCAATCGGTCCTCCCTGGGAGAATGGATTTCGGCATTTTGACCTCCTCTGAGCGTCGACTTACGGAAGTCTTGTAAAACTTAAAGGTCTTCTCTTTATACCTTGGTCGAATTGGATTTTTAATCGGCGGGCACTCGCCGGAAAATAGCCACTTCGCCCTGCCGCGTCGTGTCTATAAATGCTCGACCACTTGTTTCCTGGATGGAAAAAGTATTGTCCCATCGCTCGATGCTAGCGAATTAGTTTTTGGACAATCGGTAAAATCGAGAATGACTATTGACCATTGGAAAATCTCGAGGCGGGTTACAGCTTTTCTGCATGTGGCTTGAAAAGTTTCGAGAATTGAAGCCAAATATGCAGTAGCATCTTTTATGAATGCGACAATAGTTTTTCGCAGGCTGCGTGAAGCCACGTGTAAATAAATAGACTGTACAGCCATCCCATTTTCTAGATTAGAATCAAATATAATTTTCTGAGGCTGCGATCGCGTCTAATATCACTGGGGTGTCGCTAGAAAACCCGACAATGCCTGGACGCCCTCCAGAAACCCGGGCGTTGTTAATTACGAAGTTCGCCGTTTCCCAGCGTATGAGACACTCAGACACCGCTTCTGTAACGGGTGCTCCTTCAATAATGCGCACGTTTATTAAATTCAACTCCCCTTGCGCATTTTCAATGCGATTAGATACATTCTACTCTTACGAATCTCTACTTCGAAATTGGAAGACTCAATCAAATTAAGGATTGGAGGCATTTTTGATATTAGAATTGGAATCATTTGAGTGTAAGCAATACAAAATTATTTTTAAAGCTTTAATATTTATATTTTGTACTAAATCTGCATCAACCCTTTCACAGTAAATCGTAAGACATTATTTTAATCTGCAGCGATATTATTTTGATCTGAAAAGTGGGTAATTAATTTTATTGTCACAGTCTTTTGTTTTTCTATTTCTCATTTTGCTGCAGATTAAAATAATACGAAGGGAGCTTCTGTGCTTGGGCCTGAATTATATCTACCAATTTGTACAGTACCGGCCAGAATTGTCAGTTCACTAAAAAAAATCGTATTAAAAACATGCCTCTCTTCTCTCTTGGGTATCTCAGCGTGAAATTCGGTTAGAAAGATTTTTTAAAAATCGTTAGAAAGCTTTTTAAATTTCGCGTCGATTGATTCTTACTTGAAGTATTTTTGATAAATAGGAACGAAGAGAGCATGTGAGAAAGACATACCTATTTTCCGTTTTTAACCAATTTTCGATTCTCAGCTTCCACTGAGTGCATGCTTCAGGGTAGTGAATAGAAAATATTGAAACTTCGCTGAATTAAGGTTTAAAATCTCCTCTTCAAAATGAGACCAAGAACGTAATGAAGTATTAACTGATTTTCCAATTATCATTAAAAATGTGGAAGCATGCCCAATACGAAAATCGGTCGATCCAGTGGTGATCGCAGTTTTCCGTCTTTTGTTTCCCATGCGTTAACAAAAGATAGAAGTTTGATTGCCGTTCAAAGAACCGATTTTCGTTTTGCTTCCACATTATTCAAGATAATTCGAGAACCAGATAATATTTTATTATGTTCCACTGTCTGCATGCTTCAGGGTAGTGAATGGAAAAAATTGAAACTCTGCTAAAGTAAAGTTTAAAATCTCCTTTTTAAAATGATAGGGTATCATTTTAAAAAAGAGATTTTAAACTTTAGCAGAGTTTTAATTTCTGAAACATGCAGACAGTGGAAGTTGAGAATAGAAAATTGGTTAAAAACGGAAAATAGGTATGTCTTCCTCACATGCTCTCTCCGTTTCTATTTATCAAAAATACTACGGGTAGGGATCAATAGATGCGAAATTTAATAAGCTTTCTAACGGGCTGTACTGTAATTCATTATATTTTTTCATCAAGATATGTTTTTTGGTAACGCTGATTTTTTATGTGTAATCAAATTTCCCAATTTAAAATAGCTGTCGAAAACTGTAAAAATAGTTTAAGATTCAACCAATTTTAATAAGAATCCGATTATTTTTTCATTTTCGACCTGCATTTTGGATCCGCCATTTTGAATTATGACATAAATATAAAAGTTAAATTCTAAATTACACTAAAGTCACTACATTAAATTCAGAAAGGGAAAGGGTTCCCATTTCCTTATATTTTATCGAATATTACATTTTCTGTTTTTGTATTGTCTGACGATAACCTTCCTTTTCTACTTTCGAATTCATATTTCAAATATGAATCCGATTTTGCATTTCTATCCACACTAAAATTTTATATTAGTTCTGAAGCTTACATTTTTTAGAGTTTATAGAGTAAAATCATCCTAAACTTTTGTAATACAATAACTTTGATAATTAATACAAAATACAACAATAAAGATAATTAATGTCTGTCTGTAATTTTCCTTTTCTACTGTCAATTTTATATTATGAATTATATAAATTTTACAAGCTTTTTCTCATATCTGAACATAACTTTCCTTTTCTACTGTCAAATTGATATTGCAGATTAGAGGGCTTCCATAAAATAATTAGCCTTTTTGGCTATAGTGCGATACACTCGTATCTCCCTCTATGCCAAGCAACTGAGGCAGACACGAGTATACCACACTATATCCAAAAAGACTATGCAGTTTATGGAAGCCCCCTTACATGAATTCATTTCTACTTTTTTATCGATACTTAAACTTTATATTTCTTTTAAATATTTCCTCTCTTAAGAACATTCAACTTCAGTCTAATACAATAATTATTTTAAGAGAGTCATGTAGATTTATATGGTATACTAAAAAAATTGATTTTTAAAATTAAAATTTTTTATGTTTGTTAATAGTAAAGTCTGTAATAGTAAATAGTAAATGTCTGTAAATAGTATGTCTGTAAAAATAGTAAAGTTGGTGTTATTTAAAAAGAAATAATTATGAAATAATAATAATAATGAAATAATGAAAGAAATCGACTGCTCCTATTTGAAACAACGTAACTCATTTTTGTGCATTGTCAGACGGACGTAAGTCAGGCGCTGCAAGCGGGACAG
>JBAGKK010159238.1:0-23802 GCA_037177015.1 Euceroptres primus | reverse complement strand
ATTTGGATTTGGTTTGATCCCTGAAAGATCTGGCGCCCTAAGGTAATTATTCTTTTGTGTTATATCTTAATTTAATTTTTTTTTAAAACTGGATTTTGTGCCGAAGGTGATGTAACTTTATTATTTTACAAAAGTTGCGATCACAACACGGCGCTGTTGGCAGATAGGCTCATATACTCGGTGCTAAACGCAGATAGACTCATACACAGCGCTGCCAGCACATAGACTCATATTGAATGGAGGCGTCGACATGTGGGGTGGCACTGTGGGGAAAAAGTACATTTTTTGATTCAAAATACGATTTAGCCTACAAATATTAACCGAATTGCTTGAATTTGATAGACCAACATTACTTGAAGATAATTCGATATTGCACATTCAACAAACAAAATTTTTTATTAACAAACTATCTGTTTAAAGTAAATTTGTTATAATTTGCATTATTTCCAGATTCTTCTTCCTTAGTTTATAAGTAATTTGTTTCAAATTATTATCGTGATGAAAAAAATTTGTATTCGAATAATTATTATTAATAATATGAACAAATTTTATTAACAATCGTAGAATCTGGGTGTTTTTTGACGAAAGCGTTAGTTTTTTTCGATTTAGTATTTTTACTTGGGTAACACAAGACAGTTTGAATACTAGGCATGCTTAAACAATAAATTTTATGATTGTTATAAACAAATTTTATAAGAAATAAAAAATTCGAGCCTAAAAACGATTTCGCTCAGTGTTGGTATATTTAAATAAATACATTATGACAATACATATAAACATTAATTATGTTTTGTTAATAAATTTTACTCCTATTTTAAACAAATTTCAATGCAGAATTTGGGTGTTTTTTGACGAAGAAGCTCCTTTGTTTCGATTTAGTACCTCTACTTAGCTACAAGACAGTTTAAACACTGGGAATCATTAAACAATAAATGTTATGATTGTTATAAACACATTTTTTTATTTTTTCTTTATTGAAAATATTTATAACCCAAAAGCAGGTTATATTTATATTGTCGCTTCACAAAGGTTGCACCTTAAGGGTATGTATTTTTAAATTATAAAATTATAAAAGTTTTTAACATTTTCAATCGAATATTCCAATATAAAAGATTAAAAGATTATAGCAGTATCAAGCAAGTGCTTAGATAAGATAAAACTTTTTCAGTTTCCTTTTAAATTCCCCTATCGTTTCGCTTTCCCTAATTTCTTCTGGCAATTTATTATATATAGTAATACTTCCAAAAATTGACGTACTCGGCTCCAGACTAGTTCGATAATATTTTTTCCAAAGTTCTCCTGCATACCTAGTTCTGTAATTACACGTATGGGGCATAATTTCTAAACTGTACACACCTCGAAAATAAAAGTTGTCCGATCGGGCTAAAAATTGGTCCAATTGTAGTCCTATTAGATAGTACTTCTCACACTAAAAATTAATTAATTTTGATGATTATCAAAGTAGAGGTGGTACAATTTTTGGGTTTCTTAAGCAAAGCCTTAGTTTCAAACATTTGTAACTTTTTTCCTATTCCCTTAAAAAAAATTTCACTATAAATGTTTTTGATAGATTTTTTCACAAACTTTCTGGTGTTCATAACGATTTTTTGAAAAAAGTCAATATTTGATCCTAATTTTTAAATATCAAAAATGAATGACTTTTTTTCAAATTTCGACACTTCTTTTTTCTTCAAACTAGTTTTAGAAGATAGCTGAGATTTTTTCCTATAAGACCCCCAGTTTTCAGAGTGGAAAATTAATTCGTCTTTGAGTAATAGAACGATACGTAAACAAGATGCCATGATAGGGCGGGTGGCGCGCGATCTCCCCTAGTGCCACTAGATGGTTGTGATTCTCACAAGAGAATATAATTTTTAACTATATAAGAAACTGGAATATAATATTCTTATTTTACTCGCAGATTTGATCTGAAATCGAATTTATCGAAGCAGGTTTGTACGTAAATTTATTTTATTCCTTAGTTTCTCATTCTTATTCTCCTTTATCTATTATTCTTATCATTGTATTTCTGGAAATATTGTGACTTTGGTCAATCCTATCTGAAAAAAGTACTTTTTGCACGATGTCCTCTAAAAAAGTGATTAAAATTTGGAAGAATAGATGTATTAATCCTTTTCAAAAAGTGAGGCATAAAGCAATTAATCCTAAACTCCGTGGTGTTTCCCACGACTTGCGGTTGAAATTCCCTACACTACCAGAAGCAGCTCAAATTTGCAGTTCATGTAGATACCAACTCATCAACTCAGCGGGAATTTCATCCTTGAACTGGTGATATTGCAGAGCCTTCTGGTAGAGATAAGGTAGATACTGAGGATCATGCAATGATTTCTGATTATGATGAAGATCAGCTATATGACAGCGAAAAAGATTTAGATGTCTTAGATACCAAGCTGCAGTGTGATAATTCCGAACCAAAAAGAAGAAGAGCATTGACTCCTGAAACTGAAACTCTAGTGAAAAACTTTTATGAACGCAATGACATAAGTCGAATGATGCCAGAGATGAAAGACTCTGTGTCGATCAAGAATGATGATGGAACTGGTTCACATGTTCAGAAAAGGTTACTACTGTGTAATCTCAACGAGTTTTATGCTCAATTTACATCAGAACACGTAGACCTGAAGATCAGTATTTCGAAATTCACAAAACTCAGACCTCGTCATTGTGTTCTAGCAGAAAGTAGTGGCACTCATAATGTGTGCGTTTACGTGAATCATGAGAATGTCAAGTTGATGTTGAATGAAATAAATATTCAACATTTAACAGA
Source organism: Euceroptres primus (assembly GCA_037177015.1). Taxonomy (NCBI): domain Eukaryota; kingdom Metazoa; phylum Arthropoda; class Insecta; order Hymenoptera; family Figitidae; genus Euceroptres; species Euceroptres primus. The sequence goes on along the minus strand of JBAGKK010159238.1, from coordinate 21,014 downwards.
AGATACTAACATGATGCTCATAAATTATCACGATTGTCTAGATGCTATTGTATGTCCTAACTCTTCAAGTTCCTGTCATTTAGGATAGTGTAAAAACTGCCCAGGTACTGCAAACTTGAAAGATAACATCAAAAAAGCTTTTGATGACCATTCATGATGAAGTGAGATTTGAAATTTTGTTACAGACCGACAGATGTACTCTAAAGACTCTGGTAATGGATACTAATGAATTCCTAGAAGATTTCTGTGAAAGGCGGTTGAAATTAAAAGCTCATCACTTTATTTCAAACGAACAATCATCTTTTTTCAAAAATCTGAAGGAAAATTTATTGCCTGGAGAGTTTTTGATTTGCTTCGATTTCGCTGAGAATTACGCCCTCATAATTCAAAATGCAGCGCAATCATTCCACTGGAATAACGACCAAACTAAAATATTTAATGTAGCGATTTATTATAAAAAAGATGGAGAGCTCAAGCACGTAAGTATCGCAATCATATCTGATAACATAGCTCGTGGCACGGTGGTTGTTCACGAGTATCAGAAGATAATAGTAGATTACTTGAAGACTCATTTCAGGCCAAAGAAAATCTACTATTTCACTGATGGTGCAGGGCAACATTTTAAAAATAAGAGTAGCTTTGCTAATCTCCAAACCCATGAAGAAGATTTTGGTATCCAAGCTGAATGGCACTTTCATGGTACATCTCATTAATAGGGTGCAAGTGATGGTACAGGAGCGAATATAAAGAGACAAGCAGCACGTTCAAGCTTATAATGTTCTCCGAAACATCACATACTCACTCCCTATGCTTTGTTTCAGTGGACAAAGAGTAACTGTAAGGAAACCGAAATTATTTTCAGCATCAAATAAAATCATGCCTTAGCCACAGAGTTACTGAAAGCCAGATTTGACAAAGCTGTTATGATACCAGGTACATTACAGTACTACGCTTTCATTCCCACTCAAGATGTAAAACTTCAACCCAAGAAGTTTTCGTCCTCTGAGAAATACATCTTCTCGAGTGGCAAAAACCAGAAACCGCAAAAGAGGCCTGCAAAGAAAACAACTGTTGAAACTGTCGCCAAAAAATCGATTGAATCAGACACACAATATTACCATATAATATTACTTAACTTAAAAAACTGGCAGTAAAGCGTTGCATAAAGATCCTCAGCGTGAGCGCACTAGGGGCTATCACGCGCCACCCGCCCTATCATGGCATCTTGTTTACGTATCGTTCTATTACTCAAAGACGAATTAATTCGCCACTCTGAAAATTCGGGGTCTTATAGGTAAAAAATCTCAGCTTTCTTTTAAAACTATTTTAAAGAAAAAAAAGTGTCGAAATTTGAAAAAAAGTTAAATTTATTTTTGATTTTCAAAAATTAGGGTCAAACTTTGGCTTTTTTCAAAAATCGTTATGAACACCAGAAATTTTGTGAAAAAATCTATCAAAAACAATTATGGTGAAATTTTGTTTAAGGCAATAGGAAAAAAGTTACAAATGTTTGAAAGTAAGGCTTTGCTTAAAAAACCCAAAAATTGTACCCCCTCCACTTCGATAAGGAATTATCAAAATTAATTAATTTTTGGTGTGAGGAGTACTATCTAATAGGACTACAATTGGGTCAATTTTTAGCCCGATCGGACAAATTTCATTTTCGAGGTGGGTAAACTTCAGAAATTATGCCCCGTATGTACATTTGTGTCTACTTTAAATTTATTCTCTGTTTTTATGAGATTATTTGTAAATATAAATACTAGTGTTGCTGTTTCTATATCTCGAAGCGCGCAGATATCTGGAATTTAAAATTTTTTTTGTATCATTCAATCGTTGGAGTATTCAGAGGTAATTTAAATAAATTTTTTATTACTTGATTTTTATTTTTTTTTTATTTGGTGAAACCATAGCCCACAGCCAGAGGCCAATTTCGGGCTCTATACAATATACAGTTTTGCCTAATAATATGTAACTTAACAGATGCCTTAATTTTGGCATCAACCATCTGTATATTATGCATTTGCAAGTTGCCGAGAGCTCACTATGAATTCATTAATAGCAACAATGAAATCTGAGCGTGACGTTGAAAAAACATCTACTTTTTGATCATCACTTATGTATAGTAGGTTAATATTATGGCAGATAGATTCAACAGGCGATTGTATTCCGCATACAGAGTTTGAAGGCGGTAAATAGAATGTCTTACAGTGCCTAGCAGAGATTCGTGGTACTTTTAGGTTAATACGTCGTAAAATGTCGTTACAGTCTATTACAGAGTTCAGTAAGTTATAGAGAAAATTTGACCCTGCTACTGTTCGACGTTCTGATAATGTTAAAATTTGAAACCTGGTGCTCAATTGAACGTAATCAGATCTTCTTGGCGGGTACGTCGCTTCTTCCCGAAATACAAGATATTTCAGCAATCGTTTTTGACTCTTCTCAAGTAACATAAACATTTTAAAAATATTTCGGAGTCCATATAATTGACGCATATTCAAGCTTAGATCTAACAAAACAATTATACAACAGAGAGATAGTTTCAGGATTTCTAAACTGCCTTGACGCTCTTATAACCCAACCGAGTGCCCGATTTGCAGAGGCCACGACATTACTTATATAAATGTTAAATGGCAAATTACTCTCCAATATTATTCCCAGGTCATGAACCGAAGTCACCCTCTTTAAATACATTTCTTCAATGTTGTAGTCAAAGCTAACAATATTAGAGCTTTTAGAAAAGGATATAACACTGCACTTGGAAGCATTTAGCAGAAGTTTATTTATTTTGCACCATAAATTTAATCTATCTATATCATCCTGCAGCAGTTTACAGTCCCCTTCTACATAATTAATTCTAAAAATTGTAATGTCATCTGCAAAAACTAGAATAAAGGACTTTATTGAATCAGAAACATCGTTCACGTATATTATAAAGAGAGGAGGCCCTAGGACAGACCCCTGCGAGACTCCGGATGTTGGATGAACAGCATCTGACGTGTGGCCCCCATACTGCACATAATGACCTCGTTTTTGAAGATAAGAACGCACAAGCCTGCAAAGAATTAGAGGCAGGTCCAAACCGTCTAGTTTCTGCATCAGTATAGTGAGGTCCACTTTATCAAAGACCTTCGAGAAATCCGTGTAAATGACATCTACCTGATGTCCACATTTTAAAGCTTCGCTTACGAATTGTGTTAAACACATTTTGAAGTCTTTGTACTTTTTCTACCAATTTTTGAGAAGCTGATGCCCAGTTTATGATACTGCAAACTATACTATAACTATAACACACTCGAGTTCTGATTTCTTTAGGACCGATGTACGGTTTCCAGGAATTTTTGTCATGAGTGAGGGGTCCAAGGGAACGAGAAAGCTGAGATCGGAGCTCAGCGGAGTTGCGCAAGTACTGTAGCAACAAAGTGCGCAGTAGTGGTGCAGTAGTCTACGCAGAGATTTTCGTCGCTTCTCATCAGTTCGTTTCCAGTGTTTTGTTTATGCGCTATATATAATAATTCATAAATAATAACTAAATCAAACTTAACAGTAAATTAAACGTTAAATTAAAGTTATATTTAAAAAATATTTCGTGGTAAAAAAATATTATTCGTGACAAAAATCAAACAGAAATAGTTCATACGGCCCTGACTTGTTTACGTTTGAGAGACATCTGATTTACGCGAAGGCCATTCAGGCAACCCCCGAAACCCACACTAAATCGGAGCTTCAGTGTATATAGTATATAGTATATATATATATACTGAAAGCCCGATTTAAGGCCGGCTTCGGGGGTTGCCTCAATGGCCTTGGCCTTAAATCGAGTGTCTCTAAACGTAAACAAGTCAGGGTCGTATGAACTATATCTGTTTGATTTTTGTCACGAGTGAAAAATATTTTTTAAACATAAGTTTAATTTAACGTTTACGTTACTGTTAAGTTTGATTTAGTTATTATTTATGAATTATTACACATAACGCATAACCAAAACAATCAAAACGAACTGATACGAACCGACGCGTAGACTACTGCGTCACTATTGCGCACTTTGTTGCTATGCTACCGCTGAGCTCCGAGTTCAGCTTTCCTCGTCCCCTTGGACCCCTTGCCCAAATTTGAATGTGTTAGTATGTATAAACTACTTCCCGGAAGACTTATTCCGCGCGGTCTACAACCGCGCTTTGAGTGTAATACAAAAGATTTTTTAAAATATTTTCCTTATTTTTTCATTTATAAGATCTTTACATCTTCTCAAGATACTACTCCAAGGTACTATGTTTCCAAATATTGATTACACATTTTGAAGAAATTTTTGTTGATCAGTAGGGTTAATAGAAAATAAATTAACAATTATTTGTGCAACGTTTCGTCAGCTTGGTTTGCTGACCTCTTCAGGCTGGAATTTTTATTTGAAAACATCAAAGTTTTAAAAACAAGTACAAAAAATTTTTTATATATATGAAAATTGATTTGAAAAATTAACACAAATTACTTTATATGTAAAATGCGAAAGTTCACACTTCAATGGTTATTTAAATTTGGGTTTCGAATAATTCAATTTATTATATTCAGAAATTATTTTTTTTACTTAAAAGCTGTAGCTTCGAGTGCGAATTGTTGGAATTTCATCCAACAATTATTTGCTCTTTAAGCCAATTTATTATTTCCTTAACACGATATGCTGAGAGCAATTATTTACTCTGTTCTCAGTCGTATCAGGAAGCGAATTTAGCTTTAATAAGAGAATAGTGATTTTACACAACTCGATTTCTACCACTTTTAATTGCTTTTATTTTCACAATAATTATGAGCGTTCCATAAATCTCCTGAATTATTAGAACCTGACTTAAATCTTTTATTGTGGAAAACCCTGAGGCGAGAATGATTGCGCGTTGGTTTTTTATTTGTTTCCTTTTAAAAATACAACTTACGTTCTCTGAAGGTTCGTGGCGGTTTTAATGATTTTATGGTTTGCAGATGACCTATGGAAGGTTGAAATTCTGCGAATATCAAAATTAAATTTCGAATCAAAACACGGTCTAACAGAGGTTTTTCTACCCTGAGCTAGCTCCTTGACGTGATCAACCCAGCCAGATATCAGTTGACAAATATTTCCTAGCTGAGAACCATGGATCGTGCAACTATTGGCAGACGAAGTGCAATGTCTGTGCTCCACTTAATCTCACGACTACCATAGAATTCCTAGCCTATCCATAAAGCAAAATCCACAAGTCTTCAGAATCTTTTTGTTCTGGCAGTGGATTGAATCATTTAATTTGAGCTCAGCTGTGTGTCACTTTTAATCATCACACGCAACCAATGCACAAGATTAGCTGCTGCCTTGTAACCGATTATTACGACTCACATATATATGAGTGTCGTGATAATCGCTGGTTACTTAAGCTTCAGTTGGCTTGTGGGATTATATTTCCTGAATTAATTGCAAGCCGATTTCTGATCTTCCACCCAAATGAGCTCCCAAGAAGTGGGTTGAAAATTCGGAGTGGACAGTATATTTGCTTGCACAATTCAGGCTATTTATAATTGAACGCCATACGTTAGTAAGAAATCAATTCCTGCTATTCCGTCTAAATGAGCTCCCAAGAAGTGGGTTCTCTCGCGTATTTGTTTATTGCTTCCGTCCGGAATATTCTAGAACAATCTCAATGCTCAGTGCCGTATCACCTTTTGTCTAGTGTCCTTTTTTTAAAATTGATATTTAATAATATAATATTTAATTTTTCTTGTTACTTTTCTTGTTTTATTTTTATAGTAATTAATGTTTTATTATTGAGGGTCATTCGGACCGTCTCAGCATAAATATCCTCTTTTTTATTAATACTATTGAAATTACTCTTAATGTACATCATTTCGGAAACAAGACTTTTTTTCCAGTTAAACTCAAAGTGAAGTATTTTGGTATTTACCCAATCAAATTCATGGTTGTATGTGTTGCGATGTACATTAATAACAGATTCGTTTCTTGTTCGTTTCAAGTTCATTAATACGCGTTTTTAACATTCTTTTGGTTTCACCCACGTAAGAGGCAGAGCAATTTTTACAAGAAATTTTGTATACAACGTTGGTTTCTTCCCATTTTTTGACATACCTTTACCTAGTTTGATTACAGATGACAAAGAAGATTTTATCGATGAAATTGTAGCTATGTTAAATTTTTTAAGAAAGTGGGAAGTTTCGTCAAAGAATTTTTCTATGAATGGTAAACTAACTTTTGGTTGGCGGGCCAATAATTGTTTTCGCGCAGAGTTGTTTTGGTTAGAACAATATTTCAATTTTAGTTTACGAATCTTAATTTGTTGTTTGATAAAACTTGTCGGGTAATTATTCTTCAGTAAAAGTTGGGTAATAATTTTTAAATTTTCAACATAAAATTTTCTGTGCGATAACAGCATTGCCCTATCAACAGGGTTGAATACAATGTTTTTTTTCACTTGGGTTGCATGACCTGATAAATAGTTATTCGTTCTACCTGACAGAGATGGGTTTTGGTACCAGTTCGTAATGATGTTATTCTTTTCTCTAATTAGAGAAATGTCTAGAAAATTAATAATATTGTTTTCTTCAAATTCAAAGGTAAACTGTAAATTATTATTATAGGAGTTAAAAGTGTCAATGATTAACTTAATGCGATCTTTTTTAACACATAAAACAGGGTCGTCTACATATCTATAATAAAAGGGGAGCTTTATATTATATTTTTCAGTTAATATTTCCAAACAGCTATTTTCCAGGTCATCCATAACCATGTCAGCAAGTAAAGGTGAAATGGGTGAACTCATCGGCGTACCATGAATTTGTTGGTTACATCAGGAATTTTATACATCTTCTAATCTCTTCGAAAGGAATTTTGCAATGAGCCTGAATATAGTGAAATCTTCTATCAAGACTCTATAACACCAACGAGCAAGGAACGTTAGTAAATAAAGCATTGACGTCTAATGACATAAAAATATGATGGCTATTAATTACTATATTTTTTAATTCTTCTTTTAAATCAAGACAATAGTCTCGATTTAAAATAAAAATAAAAAAAATATAGTAATTAATAGCGATCCTCCCTTACAATCCCGATGTAATATTTATGAACTAAACATAATTAGTACTTATATTTCCATAATGTATTTATTTAAACATGCCAACACTGAAAAAATCTTTTTTTAGGCTTCAAATGTCCCAATTTCTCATTTTTTATAAAATTTGTTTATAACAATCATAAAATTTATTGTTTAATCATGCCTATTATTCAAACTGTCTTGTGTTAGCCAAGTAAAAGTACTAAATCGAAAAAACGAACTTTTTCGTCCAAAAACATCCAAATTCTACATTTGTTGATAAAAGTTGTTCATATTAATAATAACTAATCGTAAAAAAATTTTTTCCATCACGGTAATATTATGAACAAAATTGCTTATAAAATACGGAAAAAGAATCTGAAAGTAATGCAAATTAATAGGTGTTGGAATTAATTTTTTTGTTTTTTTGCAACAAAATTATTGTTTATTGAAAAAAAACGGTATCATGTTTTTTATTCAAAGTACTGCCCATCGTCTTGGCAAAAGACGGAATCCTCAGAGGGAGAATGACATCTTTCGAGGCTATGCATGAATCGACCCATTTTTGAACATCTTCAAAACTGTGGAAGCACTGCTCAGACAGGCCATGGGTCATTGATCGGAACGAGCAATCACGGAGCAACGTCTGGAGAGTACGGCGAGTGGGTCGAGCAATCAGACGGAGCAACGTCTGGAGAGTACGGCGGGTGGGTCAAAACTTTCCATCGGAGTATTTCCAAATATTTTTCGACTGGTTGAGCAATGTGAGGCCGAGCATTGTGGTGTTGGAAAATCACCTTGTCGTGTCTTTCAGCATATTGTGGTCTTGTTTCTTCCAATGCTCTCTTCAATTTGATGAGTTGTTTCCGGTATCGATCCTCTGTGATCGTCTCTCCTGGTTTGAGCAGCTCATAATAGATGACACCTTGCTGGTAGCACCATAGCATTACTTTCGAACCATGAATATTTCGCTTTGGCGTTGATATTGACTTTGACGTTTGTTGGTCGGGATAAAATCTTATTTTGTTATGCTTAGGGTTATCGAAAAAAATCCATTTTTCATTGCCAGTCACTATACGCTGCGGAAATCCTTTTCTTTTCTGCCTTTGGAGCAGCAATTCACATGTCAACAACGCCTTTCAACGTCTCTTGGCTTGAGGTTGTACGGCCCCCAATTTCCCGCCATTAGAATCATTCCCATTGCTTTTAATCGCTTACCGACAGTTGATAAGTCAACCTATAAAATATCTGTCAATTCTTGTAGCGTTTGGCATGGATCTTCATCTAACAATGTTTCCAATCTCTCATTTTCCAACTTTTTTGGTTGTCCAGGGCGATCTTTGTCTTCCAAGTCAAAATCACCAATTTTAAATCGTTGATACCAGTGTTCAACTGCTTAAACCGTCGGACTATAATCACCATAAGCTTCTAGAAACAAACGATGACAGTCAACAGCTTTTTTCTTTAGCTGAAAACAAAAAAGCATGGCTTCCCGCAAACTGCGTTTCGGTGACACGAAACTCGACATTTTTGACGCACCAAAAAAACTTGATACTCACCCTTTAAAAAAATGGCTTCTACTGATTTTTCAAGCTTAATAACAAGACTTTTATATAAGGTTGACAACAGTATGTACCGGCGTGGAATATTCTAGTCACGCTATCTCTTAGAAAAACCAAAAAATTAACTAATATACTGGGTGTTGTCCCAAACACCCAGTATTAAAAATCAACTTTTTACAGATTTGTTCATAAACAAATTTTTTTGTTGAATGTGCAATATCGAATTATCTTTAAGTAATGCTTCTCTATTAAATTCAGGAAACTGCAAAAAATTTCGTACCATTTACAAGAAGCTAGAAAGCCGAATTGAAAAAATGGTCATTCTTTAAATATATATTTGATTATTTATAAAAAAAGGAAGACCTTTTTTCAAAATCGGCCTTGAAAATACTCTCTGGAATTTTATTAACTGTTTTTCTGTTTTAAAGAATATTTAAATCGGTTAATATTTGTAGGCTATATCGTATATATTGAACATAAAAATGCACTTTTTTCCCATAGTGAATGGGCGCATATAGGGATTTCTTGACTTGTGTGAATGCCACACTCGTCAAGAAATTTTCCACTTGTTTCGTTACAATTCTAAAAGACGGTGCGCTGCAATTATTACTATATCAAGTAAAAAAATCTTACAAAGGTTTTGGCGGATCACTGGCGAGTAATGTTCCATCATTCCTAATATTAATTCCACTAGTGTCTTCAACATCATCATCACTGTCACTCTCAATCGATAATGCCTGTAATACAAAAGAATGTATTAATTTCAAATAATTATTTAACTATTATATTTACGAATCAAGATTATTTATAATAAGTGACGTTCCGCAAAGAAAGAGCCCTGAAGCGGAAAAATCGATTTTCAGGTTTTCGATGCTATCGATAGTTTGTGAGTCACTCTTTCATAATAAAAAATTATTTTTTTATCTGTGTAATTCTCCTGAAAGGGATCCGTTTCAAGACTTTTGTAAAAACACAATTTTCGATTTTAAAATTTTCTTTTGGTCAAATAAATTCATACGACCTTCAAAAGTGAGAAGGTGAGTTGCGCAAAACTATTCTTCAAAAATATGGATTTTGCAACCCTTTTAGTCGTAGCGGTACATTCCAAGTAGTGAAAAATACGGCATTTTGGTATAAAGCAAATTTGTTTTGCACACATGTTACTTATCCAAAAAAGTGATTTCATAAAGAGAGCCAAAAAAATTTCTCCTACACGGAAAAAAATTTTGGAGAGCTGTTGCCTTCGTAGCAGTAACGCAACGCAACTACGATTTAGCGCATCGGCAGCGGTAACTTCGGGCAGCGGCGATTCAAAACAAGGTACTGCGGTGCTCTCTTGCAGGTTGGAGTAGCTGCTGTCACACAAGTTTGGGAGCGCAGCGCTCCTAAAATAAGAGAGCAGACATCCCAAACAAAGGGCGCGCTGGCGCTTCTCTGTTTAACACAGCTGTGGTACGTCTAAAGGCAGCAGCGATCACAAATTTCTTTCCGTGTAGGGTTCACTTTAGGGATAGTTTCGCACCCTGTGGGTGAAACTTTTTTTCTATTCAACCGATTTCGATTCAAATTTATATGCGGGGAGTCTTGAGTGTCCTGATGCTATATTTATTCTCAAAAATAAAAAAATTAGAATGCTGGATTTAAAATAGCGTTCATTCAGTTAAAATTTTAGTTGAAAATGGGAAAAACGGAAAATCTTAAATATAGGCTTTAAAATATATGAAATGTGTATAAAATAAAATAATTTAACAGCAACTTCAAAGTAAAAAATCCATTTATTTTGATCAACAAATATAATTATTACTTAATATAATTATATGAATATATAAATATAATTGTATAAAAATCCAACCTTAAGCTACTCATTTTTATAAAAATACATCCATTTTTTAATTTTTGATCCGCCGCATTGGATCGACAACTTTGAATTTTGAAATTTTGTTACCAGATTCAGCGACTCCAAAAACCTTAAGATACTTTAGGATAACTTAGGATACCAACTTCAATAAAATTGGAATGGTGTAAAATAAAATCCCTGAGTGGAAGCGAAAAAAAGCTTCGGATATGACAGAAAGGCTTTGGATACACAGGCTTCGGAAATTACAAAAAAACATACATTTTCTAATGTTATGAAATAGCGTAATGGAATTATGCAATTTTTTGGTAAATGCGTGGGTCCGAGGGTAGAGAGGGAGGCATGGTCGTCGATCAGTAGTCAAGCAGTTCCACAGCAGAAGAGCGAGCAGTATCAATGCGTCTTATGCATTTATTTTTAAAAACACGTTGAAAATTTGTTTTCATTAATTTTTCATCGTCATTTAAGAATTTTCATCCCTTATGGTAAAAAATTTACATGCGTACATAATTCATATTATTCCTACATAATTCATATTATTCCGACTGAAAGTGGTTCGTTCGGCACTGACTGTTTGTGTTCACAGACGCTCAACGACTATCCCGGTTTAGGACAGGCAATTCCCAAAACCCATCTTAAACCGGGATTCGAGTGTAATGTGAAAACTCAAGACAGACACTTATATTCACGGAAATCACAAAAATTCGTGGAAGGAAAGAATTCACATCCAAAGAAAGACTTAAATTCGCGAGAGGCCAGAAGAGAGAAAGCGCGCCGCGCCGAGTGATAAGAACGCCAAAATTGGTGCGCGCTCGAGTAAAAAACATGTTCCTTAGTACACTACGGTATTGGTACTGGTTTTTTTAAATTCATACTTTTAAAGGATACATACAGCCGACACACATAAAGAACATGCAGATCAGGGGCGAATCCAGCCCCCCTCCCTGAAAAAATTCTGGATCCGCCACTGCCGGAGATGACACAATATCCTTCCAGAACAATTCAAGGTCAACGTATTCTGCCACTCCTGAGAAATAAGCGAGCCTAGTTTCGTTAAATCGATGATATTCGACTAAGAAGTGATGAAAATCTCTTAATTCATCACACCCAGATAACAATCGTACGGAGCACATCGTTATCACGACGTGCTCGCACCCTGAGGGAAACGTGTGCGAGTGCCTCATACCCCATAGAATAATAAGTTTTTCTAATTTTTCTATTCTACGAGATACAATTTTTTTCTCAAAATAGCACGAAACTTACCATAAAATCTGCATTAAAAAAAGCCCAAAATGAAATCATTTTATAAATTCTGTAAGAAAATAGTGCAAAAAAGCATTTTTCGATTTTTTAAAGATTTTGAATAATTTACGAAATAATTAATATTTAATATTATAGTTGCTTGCAATTAACCTATCTTTTTATATCAAGTTCCCTTCCTAGGGATCACAGCACCCTGCAGCCGCACAGTGGGAACAAACATAATTTTTGTTTCGAAATCGTAGAACTTTTGATAGGAATAACCTATAGGGATGAAGTTTTTTTTTAAACTACAGATGAATACCTACAGAATATAGGGAAATTGCCAAGAAGGTGCAAAAAATTCTTTTTGACCATGAAAATATTGGTTAGAGTTAAAATTTTTCACCAAATTTTAGATTATCGTTTGCCACGAGCGCTCAGATGGTTAACTCTGTTAAAAGAACGCCGATATGGCTAAAAATTAATATTAAAAGTGTTTTGGGTTCGTTGATTTTGACAGTTTCACTTTAGATTAGAAATCAGGCACCCCAAAAACCTTTTAATATCAAGTTTTAGTCATAACTGTGTTGTTTTAACAGGTTTTATTCGCCATATTGGATTCGCCATTGTGAATTTTGACTTCGGATTCGAAATCAGCGACCCCAAAAACCTTTAAATACCATAAATAGTAAAATATGAATCGGTGAAAGTAGTTCAGTTCTCAGAGGAATCGAGTAGGACATTCAGTCGCCTTTTTCTCAGAACCAGGAAGTGCTAGCTTGAATTACAGGCCAGATTTGGAATGAGCAGGACAAAATCTATTTAAAAAAAAAAAGGTTTATCACATAAAGTGTACTATCTGAGCGCTCGTCGTGATCAATAATCTAAAATTTGATCAAAAAATTTCGAATTTAACGTAGATTTTCAAGGTTAAAAATTTTTTGCACCTTCTCCGTAATTTTTTTTTTATTCTGCAGGCATTCATCTAGATTTAAAAAAAATTCATCCCTCTAGGTTTTTCCTATCAAAAGTTCTATAATTCTGAAATAAAAATTACGTCTGTTCTCACTGTGAAACGGTGGGAAGGCTTGAGGGTCTAATCGGACGGCTGACCTGGGGGAAGTGAATCAGAGGAGTCGTATTGCTAGATGCGACTGCTCTGAGGAGCTGAAGGTCTCTCGTCTGCGGGGCCTGAACGAAGGAGCGATCCTTCCAAGGGTACTGACAAAGCTTCTTGGAATATCGAGGGCGCGAGTTCTCTTGCCCCAAGTCAAGATCTTTTCGCCGTGTCAGGACTGGATGTCACCAGAGTGACCAAATCCTCGCTATCCTGCCTTTCTCAAACGAGGGGGGGAGGCCGCGGCAGGGTTTGCGAGGAGGTGCTATTAACGGATTCCTTGGGACACCAGGTCGTATCCCAAGGAACTTAGACCTTCTCCCTGCAAGCGGGGCTCTGTAGGGGGTGACCTTTTAGTTCCCTAGCTATTCGTGGGTCCAAAATGAAAGACTCTCTTTATAAAAAAAATTGAGGAAGGCTCTGCTTCAAGGACTTCCCATAACTCTCCGTCAAAGAAAGGTGGTTCCTCTGGGGACACTCTACCGGCGGCGGAGAATCAAACTAATAGGGACCTTGATGTCCCTTGATCGAGGAGAAGCTCACTGGGTTTTCCGTTAAAAAGGAGCACAACAGCGGAGCTGCGAAAAGGAAAGCTCGCGAGGCAAGGCTTTTGGGTGGTGTCCAGGACTCCTCACGAAGGGATCAGGGAAGGACCAAGCCATTCGAGTCAACTCCGGGAGCTCGTTCTACGGGCAAACGCAGGAAGGACTCAAAGAACACCCCTACTGACAGAGAGGTGAAGCGATCAAAGGCTCTGGAATCTCAGGGCCCTGACTTTCGCGCAGCTGGATAACACAACGCTCTGGTGAGGGTTTTCGTTGCATTGGAATACCCGGATGTCTGCCTAACTTCTATGGAGCTAGCCAGATTGAGGGTAGAAATCTCGCGAGAGATTAACGCGTTACCCCACGAGGGGCGCGCCCTCAGGTTTGGCATCTTCCTCTGGTCGGGAGTTGTTGTCATACAGACTGCTGATGTATGGACGAGGGACTAGCTTGAACGTCTTATTCCGACGCTTAGGCTCAGAGAGGGCCCACTAGGACTATAATTCAGCCAAGTTTGAACCCAAAAAAAAAATTCTAGTTGGGAACGGTACACGAATTTTGCCCTATATGTTTCTAAGAAAATAAAAAAAATGTGTTCAAAATCTACGCTGATGGTCTTTATTTTACAACTTTCCATGTATACAATTTAAGAATATTACTTGAAAAAATAAATTCATTGCGTTAAGTTCGTGTGCCAACACTTCGTGATATCACCCATGCGGCTTATATGCGACGCGTTCACGTATGTCTGATCATTTGCCATCCCAGCATGACAATTTTTCCGCATGGTGTGCACACAATGTGCGTGCACTGTGCATGCATTTTTTATCTAGGCAATATAAGCAATGCTCCGTTGTTGGAAAATTATATTTTTCTTGATTTACTTGAATGAATCTTGTATAGTTATTTATAAGCCGGACATGAGCAACGATTCTTTTATAGTTTAAATTCATCTTATTGTATAGGTAAGACTGAGCTACAATCTGCAAGGAAAAAGCGCCCAGATCTGCAGGTAGGTTTCTTGGTCGGGAACGTGTTGAGACATAGAGTTCAATTAAATATTTTTAATATTTCTGAAGTATTAGACCTGTGTTGTCAGATAGAGATTTCAAGCTATCGCAAGTCCCATAGATCGACTAAGTTGGACTCCGTGAAAAAGTGTTTCAACTGACTAAACCAGTTGGATCCATTGTGACGCTTCTCCGATCCCGCCAGTCCAATGAAGCGTAACATTGACTGCCTTGGGTATCGAGTATTATCATTCTGTTCATTTTTTTCGGTCAAGACCGTGATTTTCGAAGCACCAAGTAGGAAAGGTGAAGTCTGCCTGTGTCTTGGTGCCATAAATTACTTACATAGTGGTTCCTGTCGATGAGTTGGCTGAGCTAATAAATTTTTTAGGCGCAAGTGAAAAGGAGCTATTGTGTGAGAGGGGAACGCCAAGATAAGTATATTCGTTGACTACCTTAATTTTTTCGTTCTCGAACTTTAAGGCCTTAAACTTCTTTACAAAGGAGCAACCTTTCTTAGGAGAAATTCTCTTACTTATTGCCGGTTAGGAACAACAAGGTTCCAGTTCAGCGAGAGCGGAAAAAAGGTACCTGTTCAACGAGAGAGGCAAAAAGGTGCCACTTCAGAAGTTCAGCTAATAGAGGTTGCTTTAAGTATATTGCTTCCTCATAAAGGAAGCTTTGTAACGATGAAAATTTTCGAATCTCATTTTTTGAAATTTCTCGATCTAATTTGACCCCAGGAACCCGAAAATGAGGTTTTCAAAAAAATGTCCGTGTGTGTGTAGGTCAACAATGCCTTTTTAATTATATCTCTCAAATGAGTTGAGCTAAGGTCACGAAATTTGAAGCAATTATAGTCCCGCATGATGTCGAAAACTTGTCCAGTTTTGAACCGGATCAGCTAAGAAATATTTTTTTTATTTCATATTTTTTAAAAATCATTTTAGACGTTATTTTCTTCAATTTTGATTATACTCAAAATGTTTTGGTAGATATGGAGGTGGCATAAAAGCACCTTTTTCTAGGAAAAATGTTTGATGCTGATTCATTAAATATCTGGATGTAACAAAAAGTAAATTTAAAAAATTCGAAACTTTCAAAAATTTTTATCACTGTTTTTTAAAAATTAAAAGACCTTCAATACATAATTATAAAAAAATATGGGGTGGTATTTAGTTGATAAAAATCAATTCAATGTTTGTTATCATTATTAAATAAAAAATTTCCTCATCAAGAATTTTTTGAATTTTGAATTTTTTCGTTTATAAGTAAATTTTTCCCCCATTTTTGAAACATAGCAATATTATAAGAATCAAATTTATTTCTTTTAACGAGACGAATTGATTGATCTATTGTAGACCCATTTATGACCAATATTTATAATATATAAAATGTTAAAGACTCAAATATTAAGATTAATGTGTTCTTAAATTGTGTTTGAAAACCGGAAGTTCAAGTCAAATGAACGTTTGTAAATTAAGTACGTGAACCGGAAAAAGAAAGGGAGGAGATATTCATGACAGAAGCGATGGAAAGAGTACGTATTCTTTAAAATAGTGGTCTGTAAAAATCTAATTATTGTCATTAAATACACTTTACTTCCTGAAATTCGGTTTCTTTATGGTGTTCTGAGCGTGCAAGAATTAAATTATTAACATTTCAGAAGTGGGATGGACTAAGTCTCACGAGTGATGAACGGATTTTGTGTGGCGTAGCGTGTTTTACAACAAACGAGAACGATCGTGTGTGCGGTGAATTTCCAACGCGTTTCGGAAAAGGACTTTGACTGGATTTTATGAGAATTTTTGGATTGCAGTGCGTTGGAAGCATTGAGTTTCATGTTTAAGTGTACTTGTGTGATTGATCGGTTCATCAAGCTTAAAATCGATCAAATTGGGAGTCCACCTTATCCATTTCCTTGCTCGGAGATGTTCACCTCAGAAACGAGCTCTGGAAAGACGAACACACGTGAGGATTCCTTCCACATTATACGGATTTGACTAAAGCTATTTAAGCCTTTGATGGAGAAAAAGGAGGCACAAGAGCACGAGAATGGATCGATAACGTTAACCGAATGGCAAAGTTACACAAATGGCCGGAGAGTTTCATGTTGGAGACGGTTCGGGCTCATCTTCGAGGAGCAGTCTTGGACTGGTTTAGAATGCGGTCGAAGGAAATTTAGGATTGGAAAGGATTCCAAACAGCATTTGAGAAAATGTTTATCAGAGCGGAAGGACTTTCAACGAAGTGGTGAAAAATGACAGAAAAAGTTCAAAATAAAAACGAATCAATAATTGCCTATTGTATGGAGAAGGCACGTTTATGTTACGAGATAGGATTAGGTGTTAAAGACACTAAGGAACAACTAATGATTGGACTCTGGTCAAGAGACTTGGCATCGATTTTGGCAACGAAAAACCATCAAGATTTAGAGGAATTAATCCACGATATTCAAGAACAGGAACAATTGAGTCTACAAAGAAGAGAGAGAATGTACAATTGTGAGAAATATGGACATCTTTCCCGAAATTGCTCGGAACCGTTAAAGGAATTAATACGTCGCATCTGTCAACAGAGTGGGCATACACAGAGGCATTGTCCAAAAGCTTCGATAAAGACAACCAGCCAAGGAATTCATCAGGTCGACGGTCAAGTGAACAATTCAATAGTAAAGTATATTAAAGAGACAGAGATCGATGGAATTCCATGGGATGCACTAATTAATGCTGGTAGCTCGGAGTGCACGATAAAGGCAACAGCGGCGTTAACTGGAGGATACAAAATAATTCGAGAACCAGTGAAACTGAAAAGCTTCGGACCAGCTCATTTTCAGGTGACGTCCCCAGGATTTATTAAAGCTCAAGTGTCGATGGATGGAGTATGAGCGGAAAAGGTAACTGTGCGCGTAGTACCAGACGATTCTCAAGCTCTTCCAGTTTTAGTAGGACGTAGTTACACGGAGCTTCCTCATGTGAAGTATACGAACAGAGAAAACAAACTCAGCTTCAAGGAACGTCAAGTTAATCCATTCAGTGAAACACCTGCTGCAATGAGTCCCGGTTCAGAGTTGACTATCGTCAACAAGGACATATTTCCACCTCACTCAATGAACCTTATTTCCACAGTAAGTTCAAATAAAGAATTTCTACTACCCATTTTCAATTTAGGATCTATTGAGAAGAAACCAACGAGTAAATTGGAGCGTTACGAAATTTTTAATCTGCAGGAAATCAAGAAACCACAAGATAGACCAGCCGTAAAGCTATCTGAAATTCAGGTAGGAAACAATCTCCCCAAGCACGAAGTTGAGGATTTGGTGTCTGTTCTAAATGATTATCGAGTCAGCCGCAATTTGTTTGACTTAGGGTGCACGGATGTAATCTCCATGAAAATTACCGAGAAGCCTGCACGTACAAGGAGGCAGGATTGATTGATGAAACTAATTTACCATACGCTAGTCCTGTTCTGCTGGTACGAAAGAAGAATGGAGAACCGCGATTGGTTATTGACGGAACGATTGAACTTTCCTTTACCAAATATCGATGATCATCTGTCGTTGCTGAGTGGAAGTACCCTATTTATTACCCTGGATTTAGCGCATGGATATATGCGAATCCCCCTGGATGACGAGAGCAGACATAAGACGGCAATGATGACGCCAACAAATACTGCTGAGTTTACGAGGATGACGTCTGGGCTAACTAATTCCCCATTCTATTTCTTAAAGCTCATGCAGAAGGTACTTGGACCACTGCAGGATAATGTAATTCTCTTCTACTTGGACGATATCCTGATTCCTGGGAAAAGTTGGGAAGACCTGATAGAAAGACTTATTATGGTACTAGAGGCTTTGAAGAAAGCCGGCCTGACCATAAACTTACCGAAATTCTAGTTTTTTATGGAGAGGGTAACCTACTTAGGATTTGAGATTTCGGCCGATGGAATCGAACCGGGCAAGCAAAAGTTACGAGCGATTTTTGAATTTCCCTCACCAAAAAATGCAACTGATGTAAGAAGATTTTTGGGAATGATCGGATTCTTTCGTCGATATGTACCGAAGTTTGCGGAGAGAGCTAGACCTTTATTTGATCTACTTAAACCGAATGTCAAATTCCGCTGGGATACGGAAGAAATGGAATCCTATGAAGACCTTAAGCGAGTCATGGCTCAAAAGCCTACTGTTCAGATGTTCGACCCTCAAAGATGGACGAAGCTTCATACGGATGCAAGTATGAAAGGCTTAGCAGAAATTCTACTACAACGTGGAGATGACACGAAGCTACACATGGTTTACGCAGTGAGTCGACGAACCAGTGATTTTGAGAAAAATCATCACATAATCTGGGCGGTAAATCACTTACGTCCGATGTTGATTAACATAAAATTTACAATAATCACAGATTGCCAAGCGTTAGTCTACCTCAATACTCATAAAACAAAGGACGCGCAAGTAGCTAGATTGAGTAATTTGATGAATGAATACGAGTTTGATATCGTGCATCCTTCTGGAGAGAAATTAGCACATGTGGACGCACTGAGTTGAGCCCCTGTTCAGGAACCCAAAGAAGAGCCAATTGAGGACCAGTTGTTGATGTACACCGTGATTTCCATGGAAGACGAAATTGTGATGTTTCAATATGCTGATACCGATCTACGAAGGAAGTGTGAAATCCTAAAGAGAAGTGAAGAGCAAAGAACCAAACGTGAGAAAGGAGAAACTTTGAACTATGAACTACATGAGGGTATCCTCCGTAAAAGAGTGGGTCAAAATTTAAAATACGTTGTACCACGTACACTACGCAAGAGCCTGACTATTCGCTATCACGATGTAGGAGGTCACTTTGTGTTGGAGAGAACCGTAAATAAGATAGAACATTATTACTACTTTCCAGGATTGCGCCGGTACGTCCGCCAACACATAAGGTCGTGTATACAATGTCTATTTACGAAGACGATCGCAGGTCGACAACCCGGTGACACCCGATACCTCCGGGTAATAGACCCTTTGAAGTCGTCAACTTGGATCATCTCGGACCTTTTGTGTCAAGTTCGCACAGAAACAAATATATTTTGGTGATGATTGACAACTTAACAAAATACGTCCGTCTGGATCCCTCAAAGAACACATCAGCTGATTGAGTTATAGAGTGTTCAGAAGAATTTGTATTGGACTTTGGAGCCCCTAAGCGTGTGATTACCGACCACGGAACGTGCTTCACCTCCGAAAAGTTCGCTGATTTCTGTACTAAGCATGGGATTAAACATTCCTTAAATTCCCCTCGACATGCACAAGCTGACGGACAAGTAGAGAGGGTGAACCGTGTTTTGATCCCAATGATACAAACAAGCCTACGAAAAGTTAATGGACGAGATTAGGATTGTCACCTAAAGGTAACTGCCCGAGACTTTAATGAATCAGTGAATAAAACGACTGACAAAAGCCCATTCGAGTTACTGTATGGGTACTTTCCACGACATGACGAAGGTGTTTTGAGAAACTTGACTGAGCATGAAGATTAACAGGATCCGACTATTCTTCGTGAAGCAGCTCGACAGAGAATTCTGGCCGAACAAGAGGGAGTCAAGCAGCGCTATGATCAAAACCGTTATCGGAATATTCACTACCAAATCGGAGAAGTAGTGGCGATGAGGGTGAATCTAGTATCTACAGGCGACTCTACTAAACTACAACGAAAATATCGAGGTCCGCTCGTTATTTATAAAATTTTGCCTGGTGATACTTACGGAGTTAAAGGCCTAAGAGTGAATAAATCTGGGCGTCGTTATGCCAGTACTGCATATGTTACTCAGCTTTGGACTCCATGGTTGGAACAAGAAGAATCAGATTTGCAAGACGATGATCAATACAGCGTGGACGAGAACGAGAGTTTCCGAGACGAAACATCTGAACAAAACAATTATCAGCTTGACGAAGACAAAATTCAGCCCACTAACGATCATTTGGGAATGATTGATTCAGACGAAAAAGGTGAGATGCGGCGAACATCAGTTAAGCCTGCTAAGGCTCATCCGCTTACAGTGACCAGAAATGGTCGTGTTGTCCGGAATCCTGATTGCTACGGTGCACCTGTGGTTTACTAACTCGAGGACGAGTTATCAGAAGAATGGCCGAGTGTTAAAAACTCAAATATTCAGTTTCATGTGTTCCTTAAATTGTATTTGAAAACCGGAAGTTGAAGTCAAATGAACGTTAGTAAATTAAGTACGTGAACCGGAAAAATAAAGGGGGGAGAGATTCATGACAGAGCGATGGAATGAGTACGTATTCTATAAAACAGTGGTCTGTAAAAATCTAATTATTGCCATTAAATACACTTTACTTCTTGAAATTCGGTGTCTTTATGGTGTTCGGAGCGTGCAAGAATTAAATTAACAAAAATTAAGATTATTTTTATGTTTGTATCACAAAAAGTTTTTCAGTTTTGGAAATATAACAATATTCTTATCAACACAAATACTATAAAGAGATGAACCGTTTGCGTGTAAAGAGTCGTGGTTAAATAAATTGTTTAATTTAATGAAAACACTCCCTGATGGTATAAAATAGTGTTTATTATGCATATGAACCTAGATGTTACATAATTAAAAA
>JBAGKK010159128.1:0-23803 GCA_037177015.1 Euceroptres primus | reverse complement strand
TAAGATTGCTCGCTCGAAAGCATTGCATCGAGGACCGTCTACCCCCGAGCCCGGTCCTCGATTCAGCGACGAGTGTAAATGTCTTCAAAACCAATCAATAATTACTTTTTGAATTCAGCCCCATCAAACACTTTTATAAGGTTACAAAAAAACCCCATAAATGCAAAAATGAGTAATCGCGTATTTTTAGCGTTTATTCTTATTTTTTGCAGTTTTTTCTAAAAATTGTTTTTAATACGTAAGGTATTATTTATTTATAATTATCTTTTCATAGAATAAAGTTAGAAAATTGCGATTTTTTCTACATTATTCAACTTTTCTTCGATTCTCTAGTTAGAATCAGATAATAATTATTGAAAATTAACAAAAGTAATTGTTTAAACAATTAATTATTGTTTGTAAAAATCTTCTCTTAGAATAAAGCTAGAAAATTGCGTTTTTTTCTATATTCTTCAACTTTTCTTCGACTCTCTAGTTATAATTAAATAATAATTAATTTAAATTAACAAAAATAAATATTTAAACAATTTATGATTTTTATAACAATCTTTTCTTAAATCGAAGATAGAAAATTGCAGATTTTTCTACATTCTTCAACTTTTTTTCGACTCTTTAGTTATCAACAAATAATAACCAATAAAAATCAACAAAAATCAGTTTTCAAACTGTACATTATTGTTTGATATTATTCTTTTTGAAAATTAATCTAGGAACTTGTGGTTTTTTTCTAAAATTTCGAGCTTTTCTTCGTATTTTTAGTTACGAATAAATTAATAATAAATAAACACCAAAAAGAATCATTATTTTCAAAACATCCTATTATTTTTTAAATTAAGTATTCTTATTATTTAAACAATGATTCTTGTGGATGTTTAATTATTTGATGGTTCATAACCAAAGAGTCGCAGAAAAGTTGAAAAAAACCGCGATTCTGTAGTTTTATTCTAAGAGAGGATGTCAAAAATAATAATTAATTGTTTAAACAATTACTTTAGTTAATTTTCAATAATTATTATCTCATTATAACTATAGATTCGAAGAAAAGTTGAAGAATGTAGAAAAAACCGCATTTCTCTAGCTTTATTCTAAGAGAGGATTGTTAGAAACAATAATTAATTGTTTAAACAATTACTTGTGTTACTTTTGAATAATTCTTATCTTATTCTAAGTAGAGTGTCGAAGAAAAGTGGAAGAATGTAGAAAAACCGCAATTTTCTATCTTTGTTCTGAGAGGATATCGTGACAAACAATAATTAATTGTTTAAACAATTACTTTTGATAATTTTTAATAATTATTATCACATTATAGCTAGAGAATCGAAGAAAAGTTGAAGGAAGTAGAAAAATCGCCAATTTTCTATCTTCATTCTAAGCAAATATCGTGATAAACAATAATTAATTGTTTAAACAATTACTTTTGTTAATTTTCAATAATTAATTTCTTATTCCAACTAGATAATCGAAGAAAAGTGAAAGAATGTAGAAAAAACCGCAATTTTCTAGCTTTATTCTAAGAAAAGATAGTTGTAAACAATAATAAATTGTTTAAACAACTTTTAAAACATCAAAATCTGTTCAAAAAGTAATATCTTATGTATTAAAAACAAATTTTAAAAAAACAGCAAAAAATAAGGTTAAACGCCAAAAATACGCGATATCTCATTTTTGCTCTTATGGGTTTTTTTGGGACCCTGTAAAAGTGGTTTATGGGGATTGAATTCAAAAAGTAATTATTGATTCGCATTGAGCGATTATTTTGAAGAAAAGCGTGCAAGAAAATGTAAGAAACATCTAATATTAACGATTCTAACGCAAATTTACAAAAACGTATTTTTTTCCCATGAGAAATACACGTAAAACTTTATGGGCTTTGAGCCACCTGTAAATATCAATTGGTTTAAAAAAAATACGTGTTTACTTTTTTTGGGATTCGAACAAATCTGGGGATCGATTATATAACTTTTTCCACTTGCCACGTCTCATTTTTCACCTGTCATTTTTGTCTCAATTCACATCGCCTGTCATTGCTGAATTTTTAAACGACACAGATGAATTTTATGTGTCAAGGATGATAGAATGTTCGTCTTTACACTCGTCAAGATTGTAAAAAGAATTGGTGATGATATTTCTCGGGCAAGTGCGATTGTATTTTACTAGATTGTGTGGATTATTGTTCATCATTTGGAAATATTCAAGTAACTAGTAGGTAAGTAATTTTATAATAAGGTAACGTTTAATTAAAGTTAAAAGAAATAGTACATGTTTATTTAAATTAGATTCGATTTTTCTAAAAAAAAAACTAAAGTAGGACTCAAAAAATAAGAATTAAGTTCTTTACCTCAGAATAACTAATAATAACATTTAGGCCGAGGATATTATTACGGAAATTTTCGTACAACTTGCATACAACACAAAGGTCGGACAGGCTATTGTCCATAACAATAGCCTCGGCCCATACTATGTTGTGTGCCAGTTGTACGGAAATTTCCGTAATAATAATATTTAAAGAAAATTATTAAAACCATTTCTTCTTGTTTCTTATCACAGAATTACGATCCCAGTCCATTAGTCCTCTCTCTTTTTTGAGTTAGCCAGGAGAATTGATTTGATGGCTTAGAAAAAGAAAACAGAAAAATCGTAAATAATAAAATTAATTGTAATAAATAAATAACATAAATTATTATTTATATTATTAATCAAGTTAAACTATTGCTTCAGAATAAAAATGGAATAAATAAAAATTGTGTTAGTGATATCTCTTGAATAAAATAATATTTTCAAACTTGAAAGGAATGTTTGTAATCAGTAAGAAAGGTTTATTTTCTTATGATATCCCGATTGTCGAGTGCAATATAGAAACTACAAAGATCCTTACGACATACTTGCGATAGGATTACGCTCTTTTTTTACGACAGCAATGAACATTCTTATCGTTATCAGAGCTGAATGGATGAAGTTTCGCGGAACGACCTATCGCCAAGTTTTGCAAGCGAGTGGTCGATCTGATATATCTCCTTTAAGTTGGGTCCGATCTTAAAAGCGATCCAAGTCCGCGTGTGGCGGTACATTTAAGTCGTTGCAGTTTACTCAGCGAAATGCTGCAAGGTCATTGCTCTGCCATTAGCGTCAGCACACGATCCAACATCTTCGTGGATGAAAGCACGACCTTATTGATCCAGACTTCGATACTGTTCGTATAGTGCCCTTCCGGAACTCAGTGCAGCCCCTTCATACCAGATCGCTCTTCCATGATTCTACGCTTACGTTCAAAAACGCGACGGATGATAAACGATTACCGATCACAAATCGGAGAAAGTCTTTGGTTATGAGAAGAACGTTGTGTAGTAAATCGTACGATTAACCTTCGTTCAATGTGTACAACTTTCTTTTCACATCAAAAATTTAAAGGTGAAAATCCAAAAAATCGCCAATATTCACCTAATAATTTTTGTGGGAAAAAATATTTCAAATTTGATTAAAGCACGCTTCTTCTATTAGTATGCATCTGAAATATGACGAAAATAGTAGAGAACAAGATCAAAAAACGTATTTAGAATTTATTTATGGTCTTTTTGAACCTCTTTAACCAACGTGATATTTCACAATCTCCAACCCTTAAAATACATGAATGGACTATAGAGAACGAATTAAATATATATTTCAACATTTATTGTAAATCAATTTTATCGTAATTACATTAAATGATAAACAATATGAATTTTCTGTAAAGAATCTGTTTTTATTTTCGTTAATCTATTTGAAAATTATTATTCTTTTTAAACAAAACGACTAACTTCATTCAAGATGTAATAAAATGGTCGTAGAACACAATGACAATAATTCTATGAAAAGGAATTCTTTTTTAAAGGTTACTTCCTTAATATAAACTTGTTTAAATTTCGAATTTGTAAGAACAAATAAGTTTTTACGGACAGTATTTTCACACATAACTTACCTTATAAAAAGTGCACTTACCTGAAAAAAACACGGGACACGATGACATACAAAAATGTACGGTTTTCGAAATTTTGTGAAATTCGTTAATTTCTGATTTTATTTACATTTTTGACAGATTTTCACATAAGTATATTGTAAAATTTAAGTTAAAATTCACTCGTTTTATGATTTAAATATGGAAAATTACTCTTTGCATTAAAAAATCCGACGAAATATGTCTCTGGACACGATGACCAAAACTGAAATTCAAATCTGGGGACACATGAAAAGCTATCCGTTTCTTGAAATTGAAATTAATCAAACGATTATTAACTTCTTTTTTTATCTTTAGGAGTACTAGAGAAAATGTGCATCCCAGAAAAGCATCCAATTTTACTTTAAAGGGCTGCAAAAAGGCTTTCGAATACTTATACATATGGAAAATTAATCGGAACTTTGAATTTAAAAAAAGGGACAAGGGGGAAGAAGAATAAAATGTTCAAATAAAGGAATTTTAGAGGATTTTGAGAATAATGGGATCAAAAAAGGGGAAAGTGAGAAAGTATGGGGAAAAAAGGGGAAAGAGGGGAATCGGGAACTGACTGATACCTGCTATAGTCACCTTATCCTATCGATTTTTTATTAATTTTATCGTGTTCAGAGACATCTGTCCGTTTAAGAGTGATAATAAAAAAATCGACGAAAATGTGTCCCGAGAAAATTACGCTCTTATTCTTAAAAATATCCTGCTTTAAATATAAGGATTTTTTAGCATGCGAGCCACTCTACAATGTCCTATGCTTAAATTTATCCATATGTTACTAAAATACTCGAAAAATATTTTAAATATCTGAAAATGTCATCGTGTCCCATGTCCTTGATTATACCGAGTCCGGCAATTGAAGTGTCCCCCATTTTGAATCTCGCACCATTATAACCACATTTATTGGGGAATCCCCTAGGTCGGTATAGATACTCTCTTATACATTGTGTAACATCAACCGAAGTCATTTTGGCTAATGTGAATTACTGTGAAAGTGACTTGCAATGGACGTGAAACGTAACGCCGTGATTGCCCTTCATTTAAAAGGAAAAACGAATATACAAATTCGTCGTGCGCTGTCGCATATGAAATTAAACAAAAAATTTGTGTACCGTACCATAAAGCGTTTAAAGGACACCGGTAGCATTAAAAAACGTTATGGTGGTGGCCGGCGATGCACTGCAATGAATGCGAAGAACGTGGAAAAGGTACGACAGCGTTTAAATCGAAAATCAGGCTGCAGCGCGAACCAAATGGCTGGGATCTGAACATTATCGATAAAAGTGTTCGTCGCATTCTTAAAAATAAGTTGGATGTACGACTTTTGAAAAAATATACGAGTCAAGAGTTGAACGATGCACAGAAAAAGGTACACCTGGAAAGAGCGAAAGCGCTGATTCGCTTGAAGTATGATGCTGGCGAGCTTCCCAATTTGGATTTCTCCGATGAGAAAATGTTTTGTATTGAACAACACTTAAACAAGCAAAACGATCGTGTATGGTTGAAGGGGCGAACCAGCGTTAATTCAGACGAATTACGAGTCACTCGTCGACAAGGAGCAGCGCAAGTGCTGGTTTGGGCCGCGATCTCAGAAAAAGGTGCCTCTCCGCTCGTTTTTATGCCTAAGATCACCAAGGTAAACCAGGAAGTTTATCGAGAACACGGTTTCAAGGTTGAGTTGGTTCCATAAACCTCCAAAATGTTCGAAAATGAGCGCTGGACATTTCAGCAAGACTCCGCACCATCGCACAGAGCGCTGGCTAAGTGAGCACGTTCCTCGATTCATTTCGACCCAAGAATGGCCACCGTATTCACCAAACTTAAATCCTCTGGACTATGGTGTATGGAGTGTTTTACAGGCGAAGGCTTGCTCGAAAAAACACACATCATTAGAAGCGCTAAAAAACACACTGACTCGTGAATGGCAGCGCCTTAGTCAAAATGTCTTCCGTACATCGTCCCAGGCGTTTCGGAAACGACTTCAGCTCGTTGTGTAAGCGAAAGGCAACTACATTCCGTTTGAATAATTAGTGTAAAGACTTTGAAATGTTACCTTTCCATTGAGCGTAAGATGAATAAAATACGTTAAAAAATTTAAAAATTATTGTGTTTTTAAATTGGGACACTTCAATGTATAATCAAGGACAAGGGACACGATGACATTTTCAGATATTTAAAATATTTTTCGAGTATTTTAGTAACATACGGATAAATGTAAGCATAGGACATTGTAGAGTGGCTCGCATGCTAAAAAATCCTTATATTTAAAGCAGGATATTTTTAAGAATAAGAGCGTTCTTTTCTCGGGACACATTTTCGTCGATTTTTTGGTTTTCACCCTTAAACGGACAGGTGCCTCTGAACACGATAAAATTGATTAAAAATCGATAGGATAAGGTGATTATAGCAGGTATCACAGTCAGTTCCCGATTCCCCTCTTTTCCCTTTTTTCCCCATTTTCTCACTTTTCCCTTTTTGATCCCATTATTCTCAAAATCCCCTAAAATTCCTTTATTTGAACATTTTATTCTTCTTTCCCCTTGTTCAAATTAATATTTAGCCTACAATTCTTGATCGATTTGGGTGACTTTTTTTTTAAAAAAAAGCTAATGAAATTTTAAAGAGAATCGTGTGGCTTAATTTTCAAAAAAGGTTTTCAATTTTTTTAGCTAAAGAAATATGACGCAAAAAATGACAATTTTGTCAATTCGAGCTCCTAACTTTTTTGAAATAATGCGAAAATTGTTGCAATCGTCTGAATTTGATAGAGCAACATTAGTTGAAGATAATTTGTCATGCTATATTAAACAAAAAAAGGTAATTTGTTAAAAGCGTTATTTTTTAATTTTCACTATTTTGAAGCTATCTTTTATTATATTGCAAGCAATTTGTGTCCAAATAATATTATGATGGAAAAGCCTTGCAGTCGAATGATTATTGTTAATATTATAAATAAATTTCATAAACAAATGCTTAATTCGGTCGTTTTTCGACTTAAAAATTCGTTTTTTCAATGTTAATATGTAATCAAAGAAAATCCCAAGGTATCATTTTAATCTGCAGCAAAATGAGAAATCGAAAAACAAAAGACTGAGACAATAGAATAAATGATCCACTTCAGATCAAAATAATATTGCTGCAGATTAAAATAATATCCCACGATTTACTGTGATATTAATTGGTTGACCCAAGATTATTTTAACACTAAAAATTATTGGTCAATAAATTTTGTGATTATTATAAACAAATTTAATTTAAAAATACATTATTCGGATATTTTTCGACAAAAAAACTCATTTTTTCACATTTATTTCAACACTAAACATTGGACGGCTTTACACCGACGAGTAGAAGGTTAGCTACACGCGCGTACCTGTAGAACTGTTGGGGGGAGCGAAACTTTCGTCTCGGAAAGAGCGTGAAAGAAGGGTTACCAACTTATAAATTTCATATATTCTAGCTGATCGAAACTGTCGTTAACGTAGGTCCTGGAGTGCTCATTTTTATAAAGTAATTATAAAAAATAAATTTCGAATCAGATATGACAAATAGTTTATTGTTCAGACAAACCAGATATTTAGAATTTACGTTTCAAAAATACGTTCAAGCAAAACAAACATAACCGAAAAGATTTACTGTCTTGTGACCACTCTAAATATTTATATAAAGAAATATTTACGTCTTACGACTTCAGTCAGTAATCAATCCGATTTCACTTTTTAACACGTTTTTTGGCACAATAAACACTTTTAAAATTATTAAATTATTCCACTCGCTGGTGTAAAGCCGACCATTATTGGCAAAAAAATTTAATGATTATTATAAACAAGTTTTATAAACAAATACACAATTAAGACATTTTACGAACAAAAAATTCGATTTTTTTTCTATGTTAGTACCTTGAATTGACCATTCCATCATAATAACATATAAATTTTATAACTAATAACTTTTATGATTATTGTAAACAAAATTTATAAATTAGTGCAAAATGTGGTTGTTTACAAAAAATTTTCAGACATAAACTATTTTCAACGGCTTCCTTCAGAGCTTCATACAGATTCCTCTTTTCTGAATCAAATTTTTATAATTATCATTGTTATAATCAATTTTCCCTCAAGTAATTGATAGACCCTGAAGCTAAAGCCTTGTCAAAAAACTAAAATTAATCAGAGACATGACTTCAAACTTTCCTAAAAATTCTTACGTTAAAGAAAATATATAACCTGTGCAAAAACACTTTTTTTGTAAAATTGAGAATGTTTGTAATCTGTTTAAGTATTGTAATAAGGATATTAATTGTGAAAAATGATTAAAATTATTAATTGCTTGAAGGACAATTGATTATAACAATGATAATTATAAAAATATGTCTGAAGGAAGCTGTTTATGTCCGACAATTTTTTTTTAAACAACCACATTTTGAATTTGTTTGGAAATTATGTTTATAATAATCATTAAATTTATTGTCGAATAATGTTTAGTGTTGAAATAGTCCTGAGTTAGCAAATTAAAAGTATTAACATGGAAAAAAATAAATTTTTTTGTCGAAAAATGTCCGCATAATGCATTTTATTAAATTTGTTTTTTTATCAGATCAAAAATTCCCATATCTCAAAGAATCATTTCATGAATTGACAAAATCAATGCAAACAATGACTCCGACGCGACATGCAAATCTCCCAACCTTAAGTTTCCGACTCTTTAGAGACAACGCATTCAAACGAGACAAGAGGAAGAGAAAAAACCAAAAAGAGAGTCAACCAAACCAACCTCTCATTCTCTTTCCTCCATCTCCGTCCTACTCACAGTAAAGGGAAAGTGCACCAACATGTTTCGAGGTCGATTTATACCTTCTCATCAGAGTAAATACGGGGTTATTATATATTGTAACATATGGTATGTAAACATTGTATATTACAAAATCTTTCTTTTCATTATTAAAAATATCTAAAAAAATTCCTCTAATTTTTTATAAAAACTTTACAAAACTATCAAAAGCCTTGTTGTATTTTGCCAAATCTTTTTTTAAGTTAATAGCCTTGTTCCCTTCCCTCTTTATAAACAACATTTCAGTGAATTCTCTCTTTATCATGATGCAAAATTTTAACGTCCTCCCAATCGAAATCCTTTATATTTTTTACCGCTTCTCCACCCTAATTTTTTTCAATGTCAAAAAATTCATTGTTAAGCAAAAAAGCTAAATTTATAGAATTATTATGAAAAACTTATCCGTCTTTGTAGTTTATCCGAAAATTGTACCAAAATCCGCCTTGGTCTGCTATAGGCACATACACTACACTAACACCCACTAATCACTTACACTCATAAAACACATCTATTCACAAGAACATAACAATAAGGGTCGAAATCCCAGTGAATAATTAGAAAAAAATTCTAACTAAATCAGGGAATAAAACCGTAATTTTTCAAAAAGATAATGAGAATGAAAACAAACGAAGAATATAAGTGCTTATGACTTTCAAAGGAAGGATCTCAAGCACTACTAACTACCTCAAGTGAAAAATGAGACCTGCTGACCAAAAATTACAATGTTGCCTACCAGTTACTTAAGAAACCAACCCAAATTTGGAAAATGTGACGTCGCATTTTGACCTAGATGAAACCTTTAGATATAATCCCAAACTCGAACTTGTAATAAGTGCAATAAACTTTCATTCCTAGAACGTGACAGACCTCTATCTTAAAGTATTACTAAACGTTCTTTTCACATTAACATTCAAATTATTATACAAAAATTCTTTCTAACGGAATCTAAAAAACCCTTTACAAAAAATAAAATAAAAATTGATAAGTTTTTACCCTAAACAAATGACTTGTTGGTAAAACTCATTAAACCATATCTTCCATAAAACTAGCTCGGAGTCATTGTTTGCATTGATTTTGTAAATTCATGAAATGATTCTTTGAAATATGTGAATGTCTGGTCTGATAAAATATTTTAAACAGAGACATTAAGCCCCAGACTTTGATACTGTTCAGAGAATTCATTTTTCGATTATGAATAGTTCTTAGTCGCCCAAACAAATTAAATTTGTGTATAATAGTCATAAAAGTTATTGGCCAATAATTTTTAGTGTTATGATAATTTTGGGTTAGACAACTAATATTATTAACATTGTAAAAAACGCCTTTATATGTCGAAAGTGACCGAATTAAGTATATGTTTATGAAATTTGTTTATACTATTGACAATAATTATTCAACTACAAGGTTTTTCCATCATAATATTATTTTGACACAAATTTCTTGCAAATAATAAAAGAAATCGTCAAAATATTAAAAGTTGAAAAAAACCGCTTTTACAAATTAATTATTTATAAAAATTTTTTTTGTTTAATGTACCATGACAAATTATCTTCAACTTATGTCGTTCTATCAAATGTAGGCGATTTCAAAAATTATCGCATGGTTTCAAAGAACCGCGAATATATTTTCTCGAACGAACGTTGTTTTTTGGACCTGTATTGGACACATTAGTCAATTTTTCATCGATTTGCATAAAATATTTTGGAATCAATAAAAAATCGCTAAAAAAGTAACTTATGTGAATACAGATTATTTATATTTTGAAAACTGGATTTAGTAGATTCTGAAAACTGAGAAATCATTAATTGAACAGACCTAGAGCCTATTCTAGTGAACTGATTGGCACCAAAATTTAAAGATAAGTCTGTTAGATGAGTTTTTTTGATACATATTTCAGGAAAGTTCGAATTTTCAATTATTTTACAAAAATTTTAATTTAAAAAAAGTGAAATCTCACCATAAACATCTAAGATGTAAAACTAAAAAAATTCTTCTAGATTCTAAAAGTTTTTTGGAAGGTTCAGAAGATTTCAGTAAGTAGTTTATAAAATCCTACACAGTTCCAAAGATTCTTAAAGTCTAAAAATTTGTAAAAAATGTATTATATTCTAGACAAGATTCTAAGATTCCTAAGGATTTTCTTAGATTGTAAAGAATTACAGCAGACTCATTTCGAGAATTTGATTTGTTGAAAATTTAAAAATTCGACAATTTCATAATTGATTATTCAGAAGCTGAAGATTTTTATCTCTTTCGTTTAACTTCCACGTATCGTTAAAATATTATTTTTTGGAAATATTATATAGAGCCGCTAATAGTGCTTTTACGATTTAACTTTTGGTTTAGTTGCAGTCATCAAAAGATTAACTGATATATTTCACTCCCAGCTCCCTTGGTATTTTTAAATGAAAAAAATTTCCCCCTTTTTAAAAAAATTCTCCTCATTTTCCAAAAAAAATCTCCTATTGTCCCTAAAATTGAACAACTGAACCATTGCGATCCCTGCTACAGTTTGAAGCTCATGTAAAACTATTAAATATATAAAAGTTTTGATTTGAAATATATTAACCTACGAATGAGCAGTAGCAACAAAAAGAGATTTTCTGATTACAAACTTTAGTCACTGTTTCTTGATAATAAACATTTTCTTCATAAAAAAGGGTGAAAGGTTTTAATTCGTGATTCCACTCGTAGCTATCGTTTCCTACGCTAAATGATAAAAAATCAAATATAGCAAAAATATCGCCTCAGTTGCAGGAAAGAAGATTAAACTTAAGGTAAGGACATTTCAGAGATGAAATTTTTAAAAGTGAAATTAAATTTGCTTCAATAAATATTACTGTGTTGAATTAAGTACAGCACTTTCTGCTAAGTACTATTCGTAATTGAGGAGTGGAGGCAAAGGAAGTAAAAGTAAAGGAGAGCGGCAGATGCAAAAAAGGGCGATTTAATTTCTTCTTTAGGAGCGATCCAGGCCGGAGGATAGAAAGGTACGAGCCATTAGCTTCGGTCACAGGGTGCAACGTTGCTGGCGCTCTTCGCTCGCTGGCGTAGACGATCTTTTAATCCAAATTAATGCTTTTAGCGAAATTACCTGAAAGCTTGTAACGCGCACGACCTTCCCCCTATGTATATGCGCCACCACGTTTGCTCTCGCCATCATTGCCCCCCCCCCCCGTTTTATACTCCCTATCTATTGCTCCTCTCGTCTCCTCTTTTTCAATCAGTGGCACCACCATTCACTCGATCGAAACCACCTGACCAGCGGAAAAACGTGTTGAAAGAAGGGTGACTTCTGATTACCACAAAATCGCAATTTTTAACGACCGTATATCAAAAATTTTTGCGTCACGCAATTCGGCCAATCGACTAAAGTTTTTTTTATTCAAAATCAAACATTAGAATAAACCTTTTGGAGATATTTTAGATATTGTACCCCGGAAACAGAAACCTTTTGAGAGCGTTTGAATCGTATTTGAGGTCTTATGAAATGCTTGTTTGAAATGAATCGTAAAATGCCGATTGCGAAAAATTCTCGGAAAATGACATTCTTGGTTTTTATTTATTTTTTCTCGACATTAAAGACTGTAAACGTAAATTCTTGATATCCTCTAGAACTGAACAAGCAAACAAAATCTGAAACTTCTGCATATAAATTGTGTACAAGGTTTCAACAGTTCACAAATTTAAAATTTTCTGTGAAATATAGCAATCTAAACTCTAAATATGCTGCTAATCTAGATTGGCAGATTCAAAACGTGATTCTGCTCTGACAGATTGAAGTAGTCGCAAATCGATTCCAAATTAACCTTGTGAATCTGTCAATTCCAAATACACATTTCAAAGAAGCTCGCATTCAATCATTTTTTTCCTGGGTAGACAAGCAAGCTGATATTCAAATTTCAATTTGTTTCGATCTACACGGTGGGTCAGAATCAACCCCAAATGCAAGGTCAGAATCAATCTAAAATGCAAGGTCGTTGCATATGGGATTTATAGGGCCTTTTTTGAAAAAAGTCGATTTTGATATACAAAAATTTAAAGATCCCAAAAATTCTAAAAATTGAATTGCTAGCTTCCTGCACTTAAAATTTTCCGACTAATTACGACAGTCTGTATACCCAGGGTCATTTTATGACCAGAAACAAAATAATCCATGAGGCCCTTTTCAAAAGAAGTCGATTTTTATGTTCAAAGTATTTAAAATTTAAAAAATTCTACAAATTTAATTGCAAGGTCCTTGTATATGGGATTTTCAATCTGGTTAGGGTAGTTTGTAACCCCATGCTCATTTAAGGACCACAAAAAAATCCATGAGGCCTTTTCCGAAAAAATCGATTTTTATTTTCAAAATATTTAAAATTTTTTAAAATTCTACAAATTTAATTGTAAGGTCCTTGCATATGGGATTTTCAGTCTGATTTGGGCCTTTATTCCACGGATTATTTAGAAGAAAAAAACAAAACATCCATAATGCCCTTTTCTAAAAAAGTCGATTTTTATGTTCAAAATATTTAAAATTTAAAATAATTAAAAAATTGTAATAATTTTCACTTTTTTTTTGTTTATATTATAAATTATACATTTTGAAACTTAGGTTGTTAACACAAAGAATTAAATGTTCCAGAAATTTATATTTAATTGAATATTTTCTCTAAGCGAATATATGTATAATATATTGAACAAAAAATAATTTTTAAAAATAATTTAAAAACAGTGAAATACATAATAAAAAATATAGAAATAAAAGAATTATAAATACTCTCAGATGAAACAAAATAATTTAAAAGATCTTTAAAATCAGTGAAGTAAGAAAACCATAATACGTATTATAATGTTTACTGAATTAGTTATAAAAGTAATAATAAATATTTTCTTAGTTCAGAATTTTTAACAGCGCCGGTAACGTTCATGATAAACTAATAAAAATGTAATTTAATTCCAAATTTTCAATTACGATCAGGTATTTTTCTCTGTTTAGTTTACCGTGAACTTCCCCGGAGCGGTTTTTGAAAATTCTAAACTAAGAAAATATTTATTATTACTTTTATAAGTAATTCAGTAAACATTATAACATGTATTGTTTTTTAAGTTTACTGTTTTTAAAAGCTCTTTTAAATTCTTTTGTTTCATCCGAGAGTATTTAAAATTATTCTTTTATTTCTATATTTTTAAATTATTTATTTCACTGCTTTTAAATGATTTTTAAAAATTATTTTTATAAAAGCGTTTTTTTATGCAATATTTATTATTAATTTCAGCAGATTACTGGATTAATAAGCCGGGAGTATTTTTAATTTTTTTCCTAATTTTTTATAATACTTTTTAAACGTTTTTAAAAACTGTTTTTGTAATATTTATTAATTATCAATTTTTTATTATATCCCTCATTTTGAAGGATTCTTTAAAAGTGTTTCTTAATTTAAAAAAATATTTTGTAATATTTATTAATAATTTTTATTTTACTCGTTGTCAACAGCTAAGCGAGTTTAAGCATATTCTTAATTAAAATTGATATAACCTTTAGTGTCATTATTTGACACTTATTTTACTTTTTAGCGTATCCAACGAGAAATTTCACTTTCTGGCTCTTTGTAAATTCTTAATCAAAGAAATATTTAATACAGAGACATTAAGCCAGAGACTTTGATGATGTTTAGAAAATTCATTTTTCGATCATGAACGGTTCCTAGTCGTCCAATAAAATCTTTCATGAAATCTTCTGAAATTCTCTACAATCTTCTAGAATTTTCTAGAATAGTACATTACGTAACGCCGTGCGGTAGAGTGATTTTCGTTTCGTATGATGCTCGTGTGAAAACATCATACGAGACGAAAATCACTCTACTGCACGTAGTTACGTACTTCATTTTTCAACACAACGTGTGCAATCCTAAATATTGCGTATGCTTTTTTTCGTAAGCGAGCGAAATATTGAGGATTGCGCACGGCGTGTTGAAAAATTTTTTATTTTACATGTCTTGTGTATTCGATCTCCTAAAATCCCTTAAAATTTTCTAGAATCTTCAAGTTTTTTTATAATGTTTTAGAATTTTCTAGAGATTTTCTGATTCCTCCATAATCTTCTAAAACCCTCCAACATTGTCTAGAAACTTCTAAAATTTCTCAGAATCTTTTTAAAACTCTTTGGGAGATATTCAGCCTTTTTTAGAGTTTCAAAATCTTCTAAAATCTTCTAAAACACTCCAAAACCTATTATGATTTTTTAACACATTCTAGACTGTTTCAGAATCTATTAGAATCCTCAAAAAATTTTTGAATTCTGCTCTAAACTTCTAATATCTTTTAGTCTCTTATAGACTTTTTTGGAAGAGTTTCCAAAAGTCTACAGAATTTTAGAAAGATTTTGAGGAGTTTTTTTTGTAATTTTAAATCTAAATGATTCTGCAAAATTGAGGAAATTGTGGAGTTCAGAATATTCTTAAGGATTCTAGAAGATTCTGGAACAGTCTAGTATATTTTTTTAAATATTGCAGAAAAAAATTGAAAGAGTGCAGAAGATTTAGAGTCAGTCTAGAAAATTTTATAAAATTTGAGAAAAGTTTTGAAGTTTTTTGAAGTTTCTAGAAGACTCTGAATATCTCTAAGGTTTTAATTTTGTGACACGCGTTTTCGAATTTCATAAGTTTCTATTTATTATAATTCTTGGAAATTTAATCAGAACTTTGAATTAAAAAATGGGAAAAAGGGGGAAAATTCTTCTAAATAGGAATTTTAGGAGATCTTGAGAAAAAGAAGGGGTAAATAGGGAAAAAGGGGAATAGGGGAATAGGAAACTGACTGTGATCCCTGAATTTCTGTTATATTTACGGATTTTATACGCTTTTCTATAAAATCAAAAGAAGCATCTGTTAGGTGATAGATTTCTAATCTATTTTAAAATATAATCCAACAGATATTTCTGTTGATTTTACAGAAAAGCTTACAAAATCCATGAGTTTAACAGAAATTTCTGTAAGTATA
This sequence comes from Euceroptres primus, assembly GCA_037177015.1. Taxonomy (NCBI): domain Eukaryota; kingdom Metazoa; phylum Arthropoda; class Insecta; order Hymenoptera; family Figitidae; genus Euceroptres; species Euceroptres primus. Next base: position 8,010 of record JBAGKK010159128.1, on the reverse strand, counting down.
ATAGTAAAAACATCTGCTGCCCCTATTTTAACCGTTAACTTCTGTTAAAGGTTTAACAGATTTTTTTCCTCTGCGATAAGTGAAAATATAAAAAGAAAGTTTTCACTCAAAAGCTTGATCATAAATTGCCGTAGCACAATTTGTTCTGATATTCTCTTCCTTTATTTTTCATCTTCTCATCCCTATTTCTCCTTTACCGATTTTCCACTAAAAGCAGGACGACTTTGAACATGAAACCAGAAGCGAGTGATCTAACGATCCTCTGAGAAAAGACAGGAAGTTCGCTTCAGAGCTTTTTCGCGGATCGTACAGCATTGGGGTTATGTTCGTTCTGAATTCGCTGAGGAGACTTTGCAACTGTTGGCGAATGTGTATACGATCCTCCGCACGAGTACGAGACGAGCCTGCAGAATCTGCCGGAACCGGAAAGCGTCATCGTCCGCATATCAACGAAATGTTAGTCAACGAATAAAACGAGAAACTACATGTAACGAATACAGTCTGCATATTTCTCTTAAATACGATGTTTTCAAACAAAATGAATACAAACAAGACTATTATTTATGTGTGTGCAATAAAAATTTATTTCCAATAGTAATTCAGGTTATACTTGCATATCTGAAATACAAATTGCTAATAACAAACTATTATTTTCCTTATCTAGATGTCCTAAGTTCCTAAGGCTTTAAGGATTCTATGGTATCCCTAACATGTTCAAAACTTGTTGTCAATACAAAAATGATTCTTCCCAGGTGGAAAAATTTTATAGAATTTATATCAAATGCATTCTATATAATTATCGCAAGAATTCTACTCAAATTTCTATAGAGAATTCACAAGAATTCTACAAGAATCCTAGTGCAATTTTTATAGAATTTTATATAGAATTTCTGTGTTTCGATTTCTTGTGAGGATTCTATAGAACGCATTCTACATAAATTCTACAGAACTTTTTCACCGGGGTTGATCTCTCTTTGTATTTTCGATATATTTTAAGTTAGAAGTAATGAAAAAAATCTTTAGTTGGTTGAAAAAAGGTTTTTTTCTCGAAAAATTCATAGTCCAAATTTCACATCTTTTTCATCTCATCTCTGCTGGAAGTAAATGGATAGAGTTTGTGTCCATTTGAATCATTTTTTAACTTTGAGATTGAAATGGAAAGAAATAATGTATATCCATCTTTATCCTTTGTCCAATCTCTTCGATCCTTTTCTATCTTTTTTTCTTCAATCTACACTCATTCCTATCCTCTTAAATCCGAATCTTTCTGTCAATGTCTATCCACCATACTATTCCACATCTATCCTTTTCTATCCTCAATCTATCCACGTTAATCCTTTTTCATCTCTTCTTCAATCTTTAATAACCCCTATCATTTTGAGTCCCAGTCTTTCTAAATCTAAATCTAAATCTTTCTAAAATCCTGTTTATTTTTTTGAATCTATATCTTCTTTTCTACGTAAATCCTTCTCTATCTCTTCTGCAATATGAATCAGCCCTATCCTTCTAAGTCGCAGTTATTCTATCAAAGTCTATTTCCCACCTAGTCACGACAATCCTTTTCTATCCATTTGGAAATCTAAAATTCTACTTATCTTTTTAAATCTCTATCTCCCTATCTCCTTGAATCCTTTTCTATCTCTTCTATAATATAAATCACTCCTATTATCCAGTCTTCCTATTCATGTTTATCCTTGTCTATCCATTTGGCAATCTATAATCCTGCTTATCTTTATAAATCTCTAGTTTTCTATTCACGTGAATGCTTTTCTGTCTCTTCTACAATGTAAATCACTCCTATCCTTTTGAACCCCACTCTCTATATCCAAGTCTATAGTTCCCAATCCATTATTTCCAAATTATCGCTTTGCAACCCTATGTGTAACCCTTTTTCACAAAAGAAATGAGTTGTCAAAAAATAAGTCTGCGTAATCTTGCAACGATGAATTAAGCCTTACAGTCGACTCGCTCACGGTGAGGTTGGATTCAGTTCAAAAGGGCTTGCACCTCTCGTTTTTCTTCTGAAATCATTTCAGTGATGATTCATGATTTCATCGAAAAAAGTATCTAAACGTTAAACATCTTTGGAAATCCCAGACCCATTTAAATTTTGGAAAAAAGGTGAAAAATTTCAATTTTTATCAGTTTTTCAAATATTTCTTCACTTCAAAGCATACCACTTCAAATTCGCCTGAACAAAAATTGAAGAGCATTAAATCCCCCGTAAAACTAAAAAAAGAAGAATTTTTCATCTCATACAGTTTAGGATATACAGTTTTGGGAATTTTTATTTTTCTGAAAAATTTGTAAAAAAAAAGTTTAGTTTCAGTTATTGTGAAATAACATATTTCCTGTGTACTGTGGACAAAAATAGTCAGAATATTAGTTAAAGCAAACTTAATAAAAAGGAAATCTAAAAAAAATAAAAATCTAAAAGAAATCTAAAATCTCTCACACGTCCGAAGTTATAGCGTGTTGAAAAATACCCACTTTTATAAAAGTTCGTTAAAAAGCAAGTTTTTTTTTAAACCGCGTTTCTACTGCAATTTGCGTTAAAGTTCGTTGTTATAATAATAAAAGTACATCAGAAAACATACAAATCTGAAAAGCTTTAATAATTCTTGAAATATATTCATAAAAATCGAGGGGAATCAACTTTTAAAAGAAAAGTCATTTTGATGGATATATTTTAGGAATTATTAAAGTTTTTCAGATTTTATGTTACTTTATGTACTTTTATTATTGGAAGAACAACTTTTCAACACGCTATAACTTCGGATGGTAAGAGATATATCATTTTATTTTTTTTAGATTTCCTTTTTCTTAAGTTTGCTAACTAATATTCTGACTATTTTTGTCCACAGTGCACAGAAAATATGTTATTTCACAAAACCTAAAACTAAATTTTTTTGTAAACAAATTTTTTAGAGAAATATAAATTCCGAAGGCTGTATCTCCTAAACTATATTAGATAAAACTATATTACATAATAAGCTGAAAGTAAAAAATAGAAATTAAGTTTATTCAACAATCCCTTCAGCGATTTTTTTCTTTATGGTCTGAGGCATTACTGAAATGATTTCAGAAGAAAAATTATAGGTGCAGGGAATAAGTATATATGGGACATTATTTCACAAGTGTACCCAGCTCATAAAATAAATTTCTCCGATCGGGCTTAAATTTACAAAAAGTTTAGTCCTATTAGATGGCATTTCAAAAAGAAAAAAAAAAGATTGATCAGTTTGGTCAAAAACTTGCCGAAGTAGAGAGGGTGAAATTTTTGTATTTTGCGCAAAGAGCCTATATTTCGGATACAAATATCTTTTTATGTATGGCATATAACAAATTTTGACCCAAACGTTATCGATGGATTTTTTCCAAATCTTTGCAATGAAATAAAAACAATTTTGAAAAACTCAAAATTTAGCCATCATTTTTGCAAATCAAAAATATTTTTGATTTTGTTTTTATGTTCAACCTTTTCTTTTTCTTTTTTTTTTAAATAAAAATAAAGCTTGAGATGCTTACTTTTAGATCTTTGAATAGCAAAATGTCGTTTTTTGTTGTTTTTGAAAAATTAAATTTTAAGTAACCTGGTAAATTCAAAAAATTTTTTCTACGCGCGAAAAAAATTCGGAAAATTTTTTGTATTAATTGTGCATTTGTAATATACAAATAACATTTATACTTATTATATTATGTGCATTACACGTAAATTGCACATTAAAAATGCGCAATTAACTAAATTTAAAGAATTTCATTTTTAAACATTTTCAAAAAATTCTAAATTCAACAAAATTTTTTTTTGAATTTCCGTTTTTACAATATTGTTTGTTATCAAAAACTGTAGATGCAAAAAATTTTTTGAATTTTTTTCGCGCATAGGAAAATTTTTTTGAATTTACCAGGTTACTTAAAATTCAATTTTTCAAAAACAACAAAAAACGACATTTTTCTATTCAAGGATTTGAAAGTAAGCATCTCAAACTTTATTGTTATTTTAAAAAAAGAAAAAAAGGTTCGAACTCAAAAAAATTAAAAATATATTTGATTTTCTAAAAAGATGGCTAAATTTTGAATTTTTCAAATTTTTTTTATTTCATACGAAAGATTGGGAAAAAATCTATCGAAAATGTTTGGATCAAAATTTTTTATATGCTGTACATAAAAAGATATTTATATCCAAAATAGAGGCCCTTTGCGCAAAGTACAAAAATTTATTCCGGAAATTTATTTCCGGTAAAACCGAAAACCATGGCTATGAGGTCCATAACGGAACAACTGCTACCCCATATGCTTTACCTGTTTTAATCTTTTTTAAAGTTCTCAAAATCATTGAGAAAGGTGGATAGGCATAAAAGAATTTGTCTCTCCACGAAATGGTAAAAGCGTCTATCGCTATAGCCTGTGGGCTTTTCTCCCAAGAACAAAATAACTGGCATTTAGTGTTTGAATCGGAAACAAAGAGATCTATCTCAGATTTGGAGAAGACTTTTACAATTTTATTATGAGCGAAACTGGCTAACTCCCATTCGGTGTCTATGTTTTTAATTCGAAACTGTCTGTCAGCTTCAATATTGTCTTTTAAAGCAATATAAGAAGCAAAAATCCATATATTTCTCTGTTCACACCAGTTCCAGATCTCATTGCTTAAACTATTTAGATGTGGAAATTTAATTCCGCCTATTTTATTAATGTAAGCGATTGCAGTGGTGTTGTCCACACGAAGTAAAATTTCACATTCCCGCAAATTTTCTGCGAAATATTTTAAAGCCCAAAATGCAGCTAGAATTTCGAGGTGATTTATATGCCGTAAACAGTCTTCTTCATTCCAGAAGCCGTGAACTGACTTATTGTCACACGAGGCTTCCCAACTGCTTTTAGACGCGTCTGAGTAAATTTCCTTGACGAAGGAAAACTGTCTTATTGAGTTAAATGTTGTGGGTAAAATATTTTTCCACCAGTCTAAGTCTGGAAGCACAGAAGGTGACACTTTCATTTGATCGTTATAATTACCCTTGGACAAAGAAACTGCGAGAAATTTAGCTCTTTCTAAGCTTTTCATGTGGACCATACCATAGCCACACCCGGACAACTTGCCACTAATCGTCCTATTAATTGGGCGAATTCCCTGATGGTGCAGATCTGTTTTTTCTCGAATTTTTTTATCAGAGAATATAAATCCTTGCGTTTTCCTGGAGGAAGTTCTACCGATAAAAATCTAGAATTTAACAGAAAACCTAAGTACTGGTATATTTGTGAAGGCTCTATATGATTTTTATCATAATTAATCAAAAAACCAAGAGATTTAAAAAAATTTATGGTAGTCTCTATATTCATTAAACAACCGTCAAAAGAGTTTGCTAAAATTAGAAAATCATCTAGATATACCACTGACAATAGACCCTTGTCTCTCAGATAATTGACTAGTGGTTTCAAAATTTTAGTAAAGACATACGGGCTGATATTCAAGCCAAATGGTAAACACGAAAATTCGTATAGCACTCCATCAAAGAAGAACCTAAGAAACTTCCTGTAACTTTTGTCGATTGGTACATGGAGGAAACCATCTTTCAGATCTAAGTGGCACATGAAACTATCTTTTTCTATTAATTTAATAGCCGTACGAAGGTCCTCGATTTTGAAATGAGGAACCTGAATGAAATTATTTAACTTCTGTAAGTTGAATATAAAGCGTTTAGAATTATCCGGTTTATTCACTAAAAAATAAGGTGATATAAATTCACCATCTACGGATTGACAAGGATTAACAGCCCCTATTTCCAAAGTTTATCGATCTCTAGCCTCAAAGCCACGGTCTCCTCTTATAACCAATTTCGACCACTAGACAAAGACGATTGTTTTGGTAATTGAGTAAAAGGGATCTTAAAGCCTTTTATACAATCCAAAACAAGTTTATCGCTAGTGATTTCCTTCCACTTCTCAAAAAATCTCGGCAGCCTACCATCCCTACGTACCTCTATCGTCTCTGAAGGTTTGTCTGTCTCGGGTATTTTGTTGAATTTGCCGGAGCTTACTGACGTTGCTGCGATGACGCCTGATTCGAGGAGGCTGTTCCCTGGTTGGTTCCTTTGAAATTGGAGGGGTTCGTTCGAGACGTAAACCTGTTGCTCGATCGCGATGTCTCGAAATTCCTCGTCGACAAGCTCCTGGTGTTTAAATTACCGGAAGGCTTTTATAAGGAATTCTTGGGTCCAAAAGAAGGCTTCATATCCTTGCTTACTTTCTCAAGCGATTTAACTTCGTTAACTTTTTCAGTCAATTTATCTCCAGAAAGAAAGGCCTGATTATCTGACGACGAGTTCAATAATTCTTTGAACGATTTCGAATATCTTGGTGTAATAAAAGCTCGTCTCGCTTTTGAAACTGAGTGGTGAAACTCTGTAATCAGTTTGCCTGCATCTGCAAGCATTTCCAACTGATTCAAGGGGTTAAATTCCTTTTTACTCAGTAAATTGGAAATTGCTGGGACTATAGTCGACAACGCAGAACCAGCTAAGCGTTGGATGTCCCGAAAATGTTTGTCGCGTTTTTTAGCAACGTCGTTCATGGGGAGCTTTATTTCCGGATTTAACTGAGGAGGTTCAAGCAAGCAGTCACCCTTCCTCGGATATTTTTTCAATAATTCCTCCCTAACTTAGTCACGGTCAGTGAGGCCAGCTGTGAGCCAATGTTTCCATCTCGGAACTAAATCCGGATGTAACTTAACCTCCTTTTGGTTGACTTTTGATGAATTTTCCCCAAGGATATCCAGTTTTTTGGGATCGGTATTTTTCTCATTTTCTTTTTCCGGAGAATTGGCCTTATGTGTGGAACCATCCGACTTTGAAACCTTCTCGTTTCCGTTACCTAGAAAGATGAACAATCTGAATTAGTCCTGCACTTGAGTACAAACCAAGGTTCGGACTTCTGTCATCTTGAAAATGAGCTGAGTCATCTTTTTTTTATAACCTAAAAAGATGTACGATCTGGATTTGTCCTGTACTTATGACACAGGCTCACCAGTCGAAGGAGCGGACTTCTCTCATCTTAAGAATGAGTTCTGCCGTCCATTTAGATGATTTGATTTTACTTACCAGACTGCTCTTTCGGAAAAGGAGAGGCAGAATGAGATCTAGATCGAATGCGCGAACGTGTGCGAGAGTGAGAGTATCTATTCTCTTTCCTACTTCTTGGACTTCTAGACTTGACTTCGAAACACTTCTAAACCTGGAACCTCGGGTGCTTTTATATTTAGAGCTGGAATAACTTTGAGAAGACCCAGCAGAGGAAGTAGACGACGAACTCTCTCGATGACCACGCTTCTTGATTTTTCGTTTTAAACACTCGACTTCTTTTATTAAACGACTTAAATCATTAATTTTCTTTGACCTGTGACTCGATTTACAATCTTTTCTCTAGGATTTTCTGGAATTACCCATCTTATTTAATGACAAGAAAAATTAAATGTTGACGACGCGAGCACAAAGAAACGAATGAGATAGTGAAGTAAGCCACAGAAGGAAACAAAGGACCCCGATATATTTTATTTTAGCTCTGAATTGTGGCGGCGCGAGTAGTATGAGACGATACTACAAGTGTAATCCCGAGAACGAGGCGGGAAGTATAATGCCTCATATGTATATATATACAAATATCCCTACTTCCAGTAAGGATACTACCCAATTCCTACATTAAAGCAAGACCAAGAAGCTTCAAAAACGTTCATGACTAATTTAAACAATTGAGGAAAAAGGTTGAAAAATATCAATGCACCCAAACTTTTATCGGGAAGTGTAATGTGGTTAATATTGGTTCAGTAATTGCGAGAGCTACAGGGTCTCATTTACTGACGAATAGGTCGAATGAGAAAAGTCTGGTCTCTGTTCTGTACGAGAACAGAAAAGAAAAAAACAAAAGATATGATTCAGGTAGTCGAAGGTTAGATAGTGCATAACGTTTAGGGAAACGTGGCTGCATTGTGCCACAAAGAGCGGGAATATATATATA
>JBAGKK010158807.1:17032-46407 GCA_037177015.1 Euceroptres primus | reverse complement strand
CTGAAAATTTCCAGAAATTTTCCTTGAATAGTGAGGAACAAATGCCTCACTGGAAGTTCTTTCAACTATGAACTTCCTTTGATACTTTTTGTCGGCGAAACTAAAAAAACATGGTTATCGACCGGCCTCAATTTCCATTTAAATATTATTAAACAATAGGCGAATTTCAGCTTTTTTATTATTTTCAAGGCATCATTGGACTATACTTCATGTTTGTATCAAATTTCAAATAATTTCAACAACAATTGGCCAACTTATGATTATTTATATTTTAAAAACTTATTGAATTTGGGGGGTAAAATTTGTTTAGATTTAATTTTTATTATTAAAAATAATCACCGGTAGAAAAAACGGCAAATATGTAAAAGTTCCGTCTCATTATTCTCTACAAGACTATACTTTAAAAAATTAAATTTTTGATTTTTAAAATTTTCATAAGCTCAGACGTGTGGACAATACTTTTACGCGTTTTCGAGCGCTCAGCAGGTTATTCGACCCGGACGCTCAATTATAAATCCACCGAATGGAATGTTTTAAATGTGATCTGTAATTCCATTATAATGACCATGATACAAGTTTTACGTGGTTTTATATTCGGTAGACTTATTAAAAACTAAATAATTATAATTTAAACATTCACATGTGGATAACAAATGGGGTTACTCAATTATTAGATAATGCTTTAATGGGGGCGGAGGTGTTATAAAATTCCGTATTCCATATTTGAATGACCAAAAAATGATACCTGAGAAAATCTATAAATACTTGGAAAAAACCTGGAAAAGTCAGGGATTTTTTTTCAGAATTTGAGTAGACACTCTGTTTGTAAGAAGTGGAATTTTTTTTATCTGCTTAGAAACATTATCTCATTTTCTAAGTTTTCTTATCATCTATGGGTTTTTAATTATCATCGTAATACATGATTGCAACATGCCACAGAATATTAATGAAACGAAATTAAATTTATATCACTTGTTAGTTAAAATGAAGTATGTAGTGAAAGGTGAAAAATCTAATGTAATTTGGAATGACTGTTTTCTTCCGGAAAAATATATATCTAATACATTAGATAGATTAGATCTTCTTATACTACTTCATTACTACTTCATGTATATTGAATTACAGAGTAAATTCAGAATATTAAAGAATTGCAGATGAATTTTTTTAAAATCAAAACAATTGAAAATAGGTGAATGGGAAAAATATTAATTTGTTTTTGGATAAAAGTATTAAAAATTAAATTGATCCATTTTTGGGATCATTTTAATAACATCAACAATTATTACCTTATTAGTGTATAGATAAAATACTTAAACATTTATTTAAAAATGGTTTCAGTGGAATAATCTTAATTTAATTATCACTGTAATAAGATATAAGTATAAAAATTATGATTATTAAACTTACTTAGTATTAAAATGAAGTTTTTACGAGATTGACAGATTAATTTTTAAAAACAAATAAATAGAAGTAAATAAATTTATGTATAATTTATATTTTACAATTTATATAATCGTGAATGCTGCAAAAAGCAACTAAAAAGCTAGTTTTTAAGTCTGATTTTGTTTACCATATTATTTATCAAATTAAAAATAATATCACATCGATTTAAAAATAATATTATAAATAAATTGACGAAATGGTATTAAACATTCAAATTTTTCAAATATGGTATTAAATTATTATTCTTATTATTTTATAAAAGTGTGTTTTATAAATATATACCTCATTCATTCTTACAATTATGTACTAAAGAAGATATAATCAGCTGACGTAAATAAATTAGGCAACGCTGGAAACACGTATAGGTAATAACGATATTTATTTTATTGTCCAAATAAAATATTCTAAAACTAACAGCAATTTACGTTAGCACATGTAAATTCTTTTGTAATATTCTCTCATATTTTTAAGAAAAAAAATTTAAAATATCTATTACAAAAATGTTTCCTAATCACTAATTAATTAATATTTTTAAAATCGTGTTTAACTCCTTATGCATTTATCTTTTGAAACTCATTTCTATTTGTAATTTTTTTCATCAACAGATCTTTTATTAACAATAATTTACTCAATTTATAACTTCGATACTTTATTTGAAGCACTAATAATTCATTCAAATTGCAGAAGGTGCTTGAATCATATAATCATAAATCTAATTGAGTATGTACCAAGTATTTTTAAATAATTCATTTTTGACACGAAAATCACGTGAATTATTAATAATTTTTCCTCTGAAAATTCGTTTTTAAACTTTTATTCAGATGAAAAACCTGAGTTTTTTTCTACTCTATTAACTTTCATTTATAATAAAATCCAAAAACATAACAATAAGGAATGAATGTATTAGTTTCAAAAACATATTTAACATAATTATCTTCTTGATAATCCCAGAGACAAGCCATTGATGAGGATAAAGTCGGACTTCCCTTTACTATTATCGTCACAGTGACCGCTGTTTTATATCTGCAAGGGAAATAATTTACTAAGGGTATGTGATACATAATGACGTCACGAATTACCAACCGATTTTTTATTTACATTCAGCGGGTTTATTAAGAGAGAAATGCAAATATAATGTTGAAATTTTGGGAAATGATAAAGAATATATTTAGGCTTTGATGTCTGGTACGTTTCAGTTTTTATTTCGAAAAAAAATTTTTTCAAAAATAATTTTTTTTCAAAATAAAAATTGAAACATCGATTCCTAAATAAAAATAAAATTTTACATCGATTCCTTGATATATTCCTTATTATTTCCTCAAATTTCAGCATGATATTTGCATTTCTCTCTTAATAAACCCGCTGAATATAAATAAAAAATTGATCGGTAATTCGTGACATCATTATGTATCAAATACCCTTAAGAGCATTTGACGCATAATGACGTCACAAATTACCGACCGTTCCTTATTTATATTCAGAGGGTTTATTATTAGAGAAATGCAAATAAAGCGCTGAAATTTTGAGAAATGATAAAAAATATATTGAGACATCGATGTCTGATTAATTTTTAGTTTCTATTTTGAAGCAATTGTTTTTTAAAATTTAGTGTTGCCTTGTAATTGGCAAGTATTTTTTTTATAAAAATGTAATGCAACCTAGGTAGTGCTCTTGTTTTTTTCTAAAGTTCCTTTCTGCTTTGACAGCATCGCACTCTCACCTTGATTATACTTAGCGACTTTATTCCTTCGTTTTAATTACAAATAAGATTTCGCGCATATTTTTATTAGCCTCATTTATGATAACATCGATGTTATCTTCCTTAGTTAGCTGCAAATGCACCAAACATTAATAATAAACAAAAATATCTCAGGTCATCCATGTGCAATCACGCCTTCAACGCACCGGGACTTCAAGGTGAACACAATTTAATTAAAAAAACAACCTTCCGCTCCATATAAAAATTCCAGGGTACTAGACGATGCCTACATTCCTTATGAGTACCCAAATTTTCAGCCCTGTATTTGCATTTCTCCCTTACGAAAATATACTATTGGGATACTATTAGAATACTATTGAAATACTATTGGCTGTTACTATTGAGTTACTGTTGAGTTCCTATTGGGATACTATTGAAATACTATTGGTTTACTATTGGGCGCCGAATAGTGATCCAATAGTAAATTCGCGAAAGAAACTATGTTCAGACATTAACGGCCCACCATGAAGACTTTTTCTACTGTAAATAAAAATTGTTTGAAAGTCACTGAGCCCTTTTAAAATAATTTAAAATGACTAAACAGAACTTATTTTACGAAATAAAATTTGTATCACAGTTAACATCAATGCTCCGTTATGACTTTTATCATTTCTTAAAGTTACAGCGATCGATATATTAATTATTTTAATTATAAAAGTCCATCGAATATAAAACCAGGTAAAACTTATATCATGGTTGCCCTAATGGAATTAGCAATTATATTTCAAAAATTAGATTCGGCGGACTTATAATTAAAATAATTAATATATCGATATGTAATTTTGGGAAATGATAAAAGACATAACAGAGCATTGATGTTAACTGCGGTAAAAATTTTATTTTGTAAAATAAGTTCAATTTCGTCATTTTAAATTATTTTAAAAGGGCGTTAGAACCCTCATTCACATAACATTAATTCATAGTGTGTCACATTGCCTGAATATAAAGCTATGGAATTCTTTATGTTCTGCGGGTTTATTATTACAGAGATGTAAATATAGGGCTAAAAATTTAGAAAATAATAAGGAATATATGTGGGCATCGATGTCTGGTGCGCTTCAATTTCTATATTGAGCGGAAGGTTGTTTTTTTAATTAGATTGTGTTCACCTTGCAGCCCAAGTGGTTGATGGCGTGATTGCACATGATATGACCTGAGATATTTTCGTTTATTACTAATTTTTGGTACATTTGCAACTAACTAGAGAAGATAACATCGATGTTATAAATAAGGCTAATAAAAGTATGCGCGAAATCGTATTTGTAATTAAAGGGAACGAATAAAATCTCTGAGTATAATCAAGGTGAGAGTGCGATGCTGTCAAAGCAGAAAGAAACTTTAGAAAAGGACAAGGACGCCGCCTAGGTTGCATTAAATTTTTGTGATAAAAATGCTTGCCAATTACGAGGAAACACTGAATTTTGAAAAACAATTTTTTTTCAAAATAAAAACTGAAACTCACCAGACATCGATGTCTCAGTATATTCTTTATCATTTCCCAAAATTTCAGCGCTATATTTGCATTTCTCTAATAATAAACCCGCTGAATGTAAATAAAGGTAATTTGTGACGTCATTATGTATCAAATTCCCTTAAGTAAACATAAAACTAATTTAACTAAATTATTAAATAAATTTGGTTATGTAAAATTTAAAAACAAATAATTTAATTAAATATATTTTGGCCTTGAATTAAATTAATTTTTAAAAATAGTAAATTCTTAATATTTAAATAAATAATTATAATATATGAAACAATACAATTTTAATGAATGATACTCTCTAAATCTGAATTAGTCATTTTTGACTAATAAAATAGCGCCGATTCGTTAACCAAATGATGTAGTAACCATTTTTACGAATTTTTAGTCAATAATGACTAATTCACAGTCAGAACACAACCAATTCAATTAGTAGAAAAATCCACTACTGGAGTCAAATATAGTTATTTGTGTATAAAACGTTTTGTTTCATTAACTTTCTGAATTCAAGTTCAAATGTAAGTAAAGATTATTTTCCCTTTGGAAAAATTAAAATATTAGTTTTTTTCCAAAACTCTTTCTTTGAAATAAATATATCTTAAATATATTGTATGTATATGTAAAACATATTTTTATATTTTAAGTATAACTTAAATATATTGTATGTATACGTATGTAAAACATATTTTTATATCTTAAATGTATCTTATGTATACAAAAAATATATTTAAAACCAAAAAATGCAAGTGATTACTAATAAGAATTTTTATATACATTTTCCTTTTCTTGCTTTGAGAGAAAAACACTTTCACATATATTATGTTTCACTTTATCCCGTAATAATTAAAGGGCATTAAAACGTCATGCAGTTACTTTCCTGGAAACCCTTGATAATGAAGACGGACGACCAAGAGTAACCAAGTACCAGTGATTAGGGCAAAATAGTATAATTCACCATGTAATTGATATACCTCTAATTTAAGTAACGAAGCGACAATCGAGATGCTTCCACGGAAATGGAAGGACAGAATTTCTCAAAATTCAAGGAAGCATGAAAACATAGAATCAGGTACATCTCGAAGGTACTAAAAAGAAAATTATGGCCATTTATTATTATTATGTTATTATTGTTAATTATTGCATGAGAATAAAGTTATTATTTCACAGTGTTTCTTGTTTTTGTCGCTTCGAGTGGAAAAGTGGAAAGTCTGATTTCTCTTGTAGAAAAGGGTAACAATGGTGTTGGTTTCCAAAGAACTACATTTTCTTTCCTCATTAGATTTATATTAGATATGAATAACCATTTTTTCGCTCTAATATTTTTGTTAATAGTTACTTTACGGAGGTGACATATAAATTAAGAGTCACATTTCAATTCCAGATTGTACCTGTTAACTGTTAGAAATTTCAATGTTAATTTTCAGAGACATGTGACTGAAGTTTTATATAGTTACCATAACTGAAATTTCAATTGCAGTTTTTTTCAGGTATATTTTTTAAATTTATGGAAAATCAGTCACACGTAACAGAATATTCCGTTGAAATAACGTAATTTTAAGATACTTTTAATTGAAAATTCTAGAACTTGAAACTTAAAATTCCGAAACTGTAACAGAAAAAATTTTACGTTATTCAGATATAATAGTTTTATGCAGTTACACGTAACTGAAAATTGAGTTACTTTTTCAGAAATTTAGGCTACAAAAAGGAAAATTTACGTTTCTGCATTTGCGAAAAAAAATTTTCCACAAAGTTATGAGTATTTGAATTTTGAAGTTGGTTTTTCAAAAAACAGAAAGTTTTCCTTCAAAGCTCTATAACTTTTGATATAATTGAGGTATTTAAGTTTTATTTCCAGATTATGTTGAAGTTCATGGTGTTGTTTAGAAATTCAGCGAAAAATTTGAAAAAAGTTCAACATTAAAATAATAGCGGACATTTGAGTGGAACTTGAACTTTAAATGAGAGTTTGAACTTCAAATGGTATTTAACGAGTTGTCGTTAAATGCCATTTGAAGTTGGCCCCCCAAGTAATAGTTGAAATAAACTAATTTAAGGGCCAACTTCAAATGGTCTTTACCGAATTGTCATTCTCATGTTTTCAAATATAAAAGGTTTCTGAAAAAATCCACCTTTTTACTTTTTTGCCTTTTTTATAAAATTTCTACTTCTATAAGGAAGATATCCTGTGAGTTTTATGCGGGCCAAATCATTTTTGTGGCCACGAGAATTTTTTCTCAAAAAATTGAAATGTTGAAATTTTCCGTGTCATAATAAAGAAGAAAAGGGCTTTTTGTACAGCTTTTTAAAGTGAACAAACTTTTTTCTTAACTTTTTTCATATTTGTCGTTGTCTGCGAGAAATAGGGCGAAAATTCAATTGTTTTGGAAAAAAATTCTCCTGGATACAAAAATGGTTTGGCCCACATAAAACTCACTGGATGTCTTCCTTATAGAAGTACAAATTTAACCAAAAAAGAAGTGGCAAATGATAAAAAGGTGGAGTTTTTCAGAAAATAGACCTTTTATATTTCCATTCAAATGGCCGCCATTTTTTTTATTTTGACTTTTTAAAAATTTTACGTCGGATTTTGAAATAAGATCATAAACCTCAACAGAATCTGGAAATAGAACTTAAAAATCTCAATTAGGTCAAAAGTTATAGAGCTTTGAAGAAAAACTTTCTGTTTTTTTGAAAAAACAGAAAGTTTTTCTTTTTGATTTCCTCTGAAAAACAATATATTTTGTCACCGAGAAATTCTGTGACTTAAAGTGTATCTGTCTGCCTGATTTGAAATGGATTCGGTCTTTTGTAACTGAAATTTGAGACAAATTCTTGAAAATTCAGTTACATTTTGGTAATTTTCAGATACGGTTTCTGAAAATGGACTTTTTCATAAAAATTTCTCTAACCTTCGTAACTTAAAATTTTCGGAAATTTCTAACGGTGAACTCGAGCTTTTTTTGTTGCAAAAATTTCGGAACATTTCTAACAGTGAACTCGAACTTTTTTTGTTTCAAAAATTTGTTAAACCATACACAGCGGGCTTCGATGGAACTCAACCCAAACGGTTTTGCACCTTCCGGTTTTTTTTCTGTTCTCATTACTGTGATACCTCACGATCATTTGGAGACAAAAATAAAAAAAAAATCGTTGGAGCCGTTTTTGAAAAAATTCAAGTTATGATTTTTTTACAGTATTGAGAAAATAACTCTGAAGTCGTTAATGATAAGCATTAACTCTCTATTTTGGCATCTAAAAAGAGGCTCTATATGTTAAATAACTTGCGATAACCAAATCTCTTTAAAATGTTAAAAAATGTGTAAAAAAAGATGAAAAAATTCAGTTTCTTTAAATTTGCTCCTTTCTGGTGCCTCCTAATACTTAGATAAGCTCTACGAGAATTAAAGAGCATAAAATTACCTGCGAAACTGAAAAATTCAAACATTACTCCTCCAATAGTTTAGGAAATATAGCTGTCGAAACTTATTTTTTATCAAAAAACTTGACTAAAAAAATTTTTCATATTAGTTTTCCTAAAATAACTCTGTTCTTGTGAATTAGAGTTTAAAGTTGTCACAAAAAAGGTTAAAGTGGACTAAATTTCCTAAGAATCTAAAAAAATACAGTGCTCTAGGTCTAATAGAACTGCAGTTATGGCCTTCTGAATAAGACCTTCTTTTATGGAATTTATATAAAAATTCAGTTTTTTTTAAATTTCTTGCTTCTGCTTCATTCGACGTAAAAAAATGTACTGAAAAAAATAAAAATATATATAATTTTCTGACAAAAGAAGTAAGTCAATATTTTAGCTTTAGAATTACAGGCGCCCTTGACTCTATTTTTTTCTTTTTGCTAAATTGAGACAAGGGCGTCTGCAATACTATAGCTAAAATATTGATTTACTTTTTTTGTCAGAAAGCTATATATATTTTTATTCTTTTCAGTACATTTTTTACGTCGAATGAAGCAGAAGCAAGAAGTTTCAAAAGAAACTTAACGTCTATATGGATGATTGCCAAAAAGTTGCCCATTTTAAGTTCCTATCATTTTTCACATATCCTGTGATTAATTAATTTTTTCTAAATATATCTGAGCAAAGTATTCACATCAGGGCACAATATTTAGGAAAGTTTAAAAATTTTAGACGACTTTGTTTAGAAATTATAAATAAAAATGTTTGAAAAATGTCAGGTTACGCGATGTCCCAAACTACAAATTTAAAATAGAAAATTTCTAAATAATATCGAAAATATTTTCTTTAATAATTTGGGCTTATGAAAATCGATTGAAATTAGTTGAGAAAGATGATTGTGGTGTGATAACACTCAGAAAAATATTTCTAAATAATAAAATATTTCTAAATAAAAAAATATTTCTAAAGAGAAATATTCAAACAAAATTTGTTTGATTCAAACAAACTTTGTTTGAATCAAATTATAACGTTGATATGGGGCCAAACAAATGATTGTTTGATTCAAACGAATTCTTTATCTGTTCTTATGATTTTGTTATTTTAAGATAAAACTCGAAAATCGTGATTGAAACTATTCAAAATGCGACGTAGTTTTGTTAATTTTAGGCTAACCATGATTTTCATGCAGTTGAAAATCGATTTCTCATCTGTATTAAATAATCTCAATAATAATCACTATTTTTGCACAATATGTTTTACAAAATGTCATATTTATCAAAATATTAATTTCAAATTTTTTTAAACGAGAAGATATATTGAAGATGTGTAGTCAATATCAAATAAATCGCGCAATCACAGATGTTTTCCATATTTTTAATCGTTTTTGTGAATAACCTCAGGCGACCAATATTATAAATTTGGTAATAACTTCTGCGGTTTAGCGCAGAATTTAATAATTTTTACCTGTTTTTGGAATATTTTTAAAAGATTCTTCAAATATTTATATGGTCAAGGTCGAATACCATACATTGCGAACTTAGTGACTTTTGAGGTTAGGGATGTCCGGCCTCAATGATTTTTTCCTCTCAAACTTCCCCGAAAATGATTTTCATTCCTAAAGTTATAGATCAACTTCCTATGCATTAACCACTTCAGAGTTATTTTCACAATATTGTACTTAATAACCCCACAAAAAAATCAAAACTTGAATTTTTTTCAAAAACGGCTCGAACGATTTTTTAAAATTTTTTGTCTCAAAATGATCGTGAGGTATCACAGTAATGAAAACAGAAGAAAACCGGGAGGTGTAAGACATTTTGGGTTGAGTTCCATCGAAGCCCACCGTGCATAAGAGATAAACATTTTCACCTAATTGTTCACTTGAAATCTGTTTTTCCCTAGGGAATAACTTTTCCTTAGAAATATTCAGAGTTCGATCCACTTTTCTCGATTATTTAGTCACAAATTACAGTGAATGAGGTGATTGGCATAATCCTCGCGGTTATAATACGAACTGTATACAGTTACTTTGGGTCAGTGTAATGGTGCATTAGACTGTTCAGTTATTCGAAACCACTATTTACAGGTTATCGACTGTATACAGACTAGAATTAGCTTCTGATTGTTATAATACTCATTTATTTATTTTGGGTCAAACATGTATATTCGCCAACCATATGCTCTGCCATTCCGATAAAGTCAGTTCTTCGCTGATTCGAGAGTTCTCGACACATGCCTGGAAAACGGTACATAAAAAAAAAGCATCCGTTAAATACGCATCTTAATCGTGTACAAGTTCATTAAAGACTTAATTCGCGTTTAGAACCTGTTAACGGGAGTATGTGAACATTTGAGAGACGTATTGCTTATTTTTTTCCTCCAGCGATCCATCATGCTTCAGAATATCCATTACGTGCATACAGAGATTTTAATTAACTCGTTTCATTACCTTCTGAACCTATAATTTCTATGACTTTAATTACAGAACTGCTAAAAGAAACAAAGCAAACGATTAATCATCGGGTTGTAAATTATGCTCTCGTTCCAATAATGAGCTTTGATGTATAAAAAAAAGTAATTAAAAAAGTATGTACATTATTTTTTTAAATGATAGAAGATTAGTTAGAAAATGATAGAAGATTATTTAGAAAATAGATGGAGGTTATTGAATATAAGGATTCAGATTATTTTCAAGCAGGTTTTTAGATTCTATAAGTAGCACAACTCAAAATAATTCTTGGCATCCACTTTCAAGAAGTTTGAGAGTCCCAGTTTTGCGCACGTGTGGTCATTAGTTATTTTGCCAATTATCGTGTAAGATTAGGTTTGTGGAATTTTTCTGAAGCTAAGGCTAACACGCAAGGCAGGTGGTGATCACGCGACATCAGAATCTGATTATTATATCTTTTTTATGCTTCAACTGTATGAAAAGTCGTAAAAAGTAACTGTCTTTACGCTCTGTTCATTTCAACTCTTCCTTTTTGATGAATATCGACAACTTTCGTGTATTTAGTTCCACTACATTAGAAACTTTAGATCCCTTTCCTAGTTTAAATATATTTGCGGATACTAGAATAAGGTCTTTTCATAGATCTGTACCTAGTTTCCTTCA
The DNA here is from genome assembly GCA_037177015.1 of Euceroptres primus. Classification (NCBI taxonomy): domain Eukaryota; kingdom Metazoa; phylum Arthropoda; class Insecta; order Hymenoptera; family Figitidae; genus Euceroptres; species Euceroptres primus. Next base: position 35,198 of record JBAGKK010158807.1, on the reverse strand, counting down.
AAGTACTTATTGTCAAGTTTTTAGAATTTCTTTTGTATAAACCGTGTGAATTTCGATTGTTTTCCTATAAAGGAACCTACATTTTTTTATGGTGCGAAGTTTTTGATCTTGAACTGAAAGAGTTTATGTTGTGAACTTATTAGTCATCAGTTTAAATAACTTACTGTCCATCAGAATTTCTTAATTAATAATATTATTATTTTAAAGTTGGAATCAAAATGTCTGAAAGCATTTGTGAAAAATATTATGTCATTTATGAAAAATATTAATTTAACAAACCTGGGAAATGCGAGTCTGAGATCAGCTCTGAGTTTGTTGAGAAGTTCACTCACGGAAGTGAATTGCCTCAGCGTCATCTCTCCACTTCCGGAAGCATATCCGGAACTGGAACTCGTCGTCGAGGGCAAAGTTCCATGAGAATCCTGAGTGGATCCCAGAGGACGTCTCCCCCACCTTCTCAGTGCTATGGCATAATCCTCAGCATTGTAGGTAGGAGGCCGCAAACGCTCCTATCGTAAATCAAGTATTCATTTAAGTATTTCATTTACATAAAGTGCATTTACACATTTTTTCAAGATATTATCTAAGTAGATATCATTTAAAGAAGTGATTTAAAGAAGTTGATTTGAAATTTGAATTTGAGACTTGATTTAAGGATGTTCATTTCAGGATGTACTGTCAAACTCAAAATTAACCAATTTTTATCTTGAATTATAAAATAAACAAAAGGGTGCCTATTGTTGTTGCAACGAATTTTAAAATGAAGCATATTACAGAAAATAAAGCATTAAAATGAAGCAAATTACAGAAAAAAATGTTACATTCATAATTGCTTGTTTAAAAATAGTTATTTGGATATTTGTATTTTTTTTCGCTTTAGGCAAAAGTCGAAATTTTCATTCAATTTCAATTATCAATAGCCCATTTTTTTCTTTAAAGGATTCTTTACAGTTAACTTCGGTACGTTTTCATTAAAATTTGTTATTTGGGATACTGTTTAATTTCAAGATAAACACCCGTATAATTTTAAATAAATAATTTTAGTAAAAACTTACCAAATAGAATTGTAAAGGATATTTTAAGGAACAAAATGAGCTGTTGAAAGTTGAAATTAAATGAAAAATACGGCTTTTATCTAAGACGAAGGAAAAAACACCAATATCCAAATAACTGTTTTTAAGTAAACAATTGTGATACAAACTATTTTTTTAAGGTATCCTTAAGTTTATTTTTCACAATTTGTTAAACACAATTTTAGATTTATTTTCGTTCATTTTATAAATCAACATCAAGATTTCGAGGTTTTATTAATTAGCTTTTATTAATTTTGAGGTTGACTGTACTGTATTTCAATCGTCTTTTCTCGAAGATTCAACATTAATTAACAAATAATTACTTAATATTTAATTAATATTAATTAATTAATTAATATTTAATTAACCGTAACAATTTATGCGAATAAACAAAAGTTATGCTATTACATGAAGTATGTTTAATTAACTACACCACCAGTCAGAATTGTGGACCACCCCTTTTTCGATGTTTAGGGTGGTTCACAATTTTTTTTGGAATTTTCGTGCTCTCACTCGCCAGAATTTTTCGAATCTCGAAGAAAGTAAACATATATTTTTTATTTTGAAATCAATTGATATTTAAGGGTTGCTCAAAGCCCATAAAGTTTTACATGTATTTCCTATGGAAAAAGACAGTTTTTGTAAATTTGCGATAGAATCGTTAATTTAGGTGTATCTGACTGAACCTGACGCGCTTTTTTTCAGAATTGATCGCTGAATACGAGTCAGTAAATACTTTTTTGAATTAAACCTCCATAAGCCACTTTTATAGTCTCAAAAAGAACCCCATAAGTGTAAAAATGATATATCGTGTATTTTTGGTGTTTGATCTTATGCTTTTTGAAGTGTTTATTTCAAAAATTGTTTTTAATATGTAAAATATTACTTTTTAAAGATATTTTGATGACTTAAACTGTTTAAACCATTTATTATTGTTTATAAAAATCTTAGAATAAAGCTGGAGAATTGCGGTTTTTTCTACATCCTTCAACTTTTCTTTGACTTTCTAGTTAAAATGAGATAATAATGATTCAAAAGTGTCAAAAGTAATTATTTAAACAATTAATTATTAATTATAACAATTTTCTCTTAGAATAAAGCTGGAAAACTTCGGTATTTTCTACATTCTTCAACTTTCCTTCAAAAGTTTATATTTATATGCCCAAGGAATACAAGTATATAGCTTATAATTATTATAATATATATATAATATAATATATATATAAATATATATATAAATAAATATATATATATATAAATTAATATAATATATATCATAAAATAAAATATATATCTCATAAAATAATTAATTATTATTTATAACAAACTTCTTTTGAAAAAAAAGCTAGAAAATTGCTGCTTTTTCTACATTCTTCAACTTTTCTCTGACTCTCTAGTTAGAATAAGATAATAATTATTGAAAAGTAATAAAAATAATTGTTTATACAATTCATTATTGTTTATAACAATCTTTTCTTAAAATAAAGATAGAAAATTGCAGTTTTTTCTACATTCTTTAACTTTTCTTCAACTCTTTAGGTATAAACAAATAATAACCAACAAACGTTGACAAAAATCAGTTTTCGAACTATATATTTTTGTCTACTATTACATTTTTTTGAGAAATAATCCAGGAACTTGTGGTTTTTTCTAAAATTTTGAACTTTTCTTCGGCTTTTTAGTTATGAACAAATAATAAATAAACATTAACAAGAATCCTGAAATAAAATAGAAAGTTAAAATATTTTTCAAATTTTCTATAAAGTACATTACATTGAATTAATTCAATATAATTTTTCCTTGAAACATTTACTGAGAAACGGAAATCTATCCGTGTTTTAATTCAAAACAAAAGTTTAAAAAGTTTATTTATTGACTCACTACTCCGAAAAACTCCTAATTATTCCATTCTTTCGTTCTATTTCTACTTTAGTTAGCTTTTTTATATTAAATATTTTATAAATATAAGCAACAGAATAAGAATATTTCACTTAAAAAAATAATATTGGAATACTTTTTAAACAATTGATGTTTAAGTCAATTGTTTGCTTTAAATGTTTGTTGATTTTTGATTTATTATTTAATCATAATTAAAAAGTCGAAGAAAAGTTCAAAATTTCAGAAAAAATCGCAAGCTTCTGGATTAATTCTCAAAAAAGTATAATAATAGACAATAATATATAGTTTTATTGATTTTTGTTGATTTTTATTGGTTATTATTCGTTTACAACTAAAGAGTTGAAGAAAAGTGAAAGAATACAGAAAAACCTGCAATTTTCTATCTTGGTTTTAAGAAAAGATTGTTATAAACAATAATAAATAGTTTAAATAATTATTTTGAAATTTTCATTAATTATTATCTCGTTATAACTACAGAGTTGAAAAAAGTTGAAGAATGTAGCAAAAACTGCAATTCTCTAGCTATGTTCTAAGAGAAGATTCTTAAAAACAATAACAAATTGTTTTAACAATTTTTAAAACCTCAAAATATATTTAAAAAGTAATATATGATAAAGTATATCTTACATATTAAAAACAATTTGAAAAAAACCTGCAAAAACCAAAAATACGCGATACATCATTTTTGCACCTATGGGGTTTTTGGGGACCCTATAAAAGTAGCTTATGAGGGTTGAATTCAAAAAGTAATCATTGATTCGTATTGAACGAATAATTCTAAAGAAAAACGTGCCAGATGTAAGATACACCTAATATTAACGATTCTATCGAAAATTTACCAAGACGTCTTTTTTTCTCATACGAAATACATGTAAAACTTTATGGGCTTTGAGGAACCCCTAAATATCAATTGATTTCAAAATAAAAAAATACGTGTTTATTTTTTTGGGATTCAAACAAATCTGGGCTGTGAGATCAGGAAAATTCCAAACAAAAGTTTTGAAATGCATTTTTGGACCACCTTATTGCTTATGCTTTTCCTGTTTAATTTTAATTATATCATAGATAAAACTTTTTATCTATGATATAATAAAAACAATGTTTTTGTATAACATAAAACAGGTATAGAGGGTCTTTTGAAAAATTACTGCAAGTGTCATTAAAAGAAAAAAATTCTCTTGAAGTTATTAATGTTCAAAGTTTTATCCATAATTACCGCGGTTGTTATAAATTTACCCCGATTGACGGTATTGTAAAAAAAAATCATGGAAATTATTTGACACAATTCCACAATGACATTATGCAAGTGTTAAACTCGCGATTATTATAGTCACAAGAAGAAAACTAAAGTGAAATATGCTTTTCAAGTTTTTAAGAAAATTGATTTCGATCTCTTAAACGCAATGAATAAGTCCCTTCAGTAGTCTTGCGATTGTTCAAGTAGAAAAGGCGATAATAACTATAATTTCATCGATTTACGATCAGAAGGGTCATGAAATTAGTTGCACTATGTATATTTCATAGTTCGAGTGGCTATAATTTAACCTAGTCTTGAATTTTGTTCGCGAAGGCATATAAGCAGCCTTATCGAATCACCGTATCGAATGACCTATAATAACGTCCATTATCGTAAAACCCTCCACTCAAGGAGGCAAAAGTTACACCACTAATAACAAAACTACTTCATTTTTTATTCCTTAATCTTTACATGTTCCTGATTTCCTTGTACCAAAGAAAAAACACTTGTAGGTAATTTATGACAAAAGCTCTGCACTTTATTCTAATCTGTACAAAATTAAATAATCTTATTAGCTTGTGCGTTATTAAAATATTTTTGTATAAAAAAAATGTGTAGTGAAACAATTCTCAGGTTAAACATGTTAAGAAATAAGTTTATGTTTTATAAAAAACAAATTGTTCAGCCAACCTTATTCGATCATTGAAGAAACCGCATTAAAAAAGTGTTACTGCGGTTTACCTAGCTTCGTGATTCTTGTTTGTGGTGTTGATTTTTAAAATTCCGATTGTAGTGCATTTTCTATGTAAAAATGATGAATAAAAAGTTGTTACTTCAACAAGCACTAACCAATTATTTTCGATTAAAAAATATAACGATCATCCTTGAAATTGTGGAGGAAATCTGTACGTCCTTTGTTACTGATTTAGGTTGAACGCATCACTGAACAAACTTGAGCACTTTTTGCCCGTTATCTAATATATATAATCAACGTTTCTATAAAAAGAACATAAACAATATTTGACCTTCGTTTTTGAAACTTTTTCGAAATTGCATTTAAATTATTCCCCCAATATAGAATTGACTTTCCAATAATTTCTATTGATATTTGCATCTTTATGGTTTTGATTTCTCCTAATATTCATATTACACTGAGAAGATTGATTTTCCCGTAAACATGTAATAAGAAATATGCCTTCTAAAATAAAATTACAGTCTATTGCGGATGCGTTGAAAATTATTAGATTAGAAATCACCTAGATTTGCGATGAATCGCCTTTTTATTACTTCCAGATTGAATCTCACACTATTATCAGTTCACGCATTCATCAAGTGGATCGATGTCAGATAAAATAAATTTGCGTTTAAAATCAAATTGCGTGAAAAGCGTTAATCACTCGAGGTAAAAAAATGCCCATATGCTTTCACATGTGTCAAGGTGAAAATGACACACTCTAATTATCGTATGTTTACCGGTTCATAGATCTTGAAAAGTGTAATATGGCACGTAGTTTGAGCGTTTTTCTCTTTAACATTATTTTTATTTGCATACGTAACTTTCCTGGCATCAATCGTGTCAGTCGACAATTATAACATCACGGGGTTTCTCTGTTAGTAAAAGGATTAATAAAAGTGTTCCACTTCTGAATAGATTCCATATTCCAAGCAATTCTCAAGAAAGTGCAAACACGCGAAACTTTTTTCCAGCAGTGATTTAAATGCTGGGTAAGGAATGTGACTGTTTCTCGTGGACAAAACTTAGAAAGCTGTTTTAATTGTCGTTATTTTTAATTGATGATAAAATGAATTTATGTTTTTAGCAAAATGAATTGTCTGAATTCGAAAAATACAGAATTTTTTAGAATCCTATAAAATCTGCAAAAGACTCCCATACCCATATTCCTCAAGAATCTTCTAGACTCTTTTCAAAATCTTCCTAAAATTCTCTAAACTTTCCGAAACTCTTCAAAACAAAGTCTGGAAAAGACTAGAAGATATTGGAAGTTCAGAGCAGAATTTTAAGGATTTTTTAGGATTCTAGAAGATATTTTGAAACAGACTAGAATATTTTGCAAAATCTGGGGTGTTTTTGAAGTTTTTAGATTTTAGAACTCTGAAAAAGTCTGGATATCTCTGTAAGAATTTTAAAAAATTCTAGAGAATATTGGAAGGTTTTAGACAACGCTGAAGGGTTTTAGAAAATTCTGGAAGAATCAAGAAATCTCTGGAAGATTCTAAAACATTATAAAAAATCTTGAAGATTCTAGAGGATTTTGAGATTTATAACGAATCTATAAGTACATGGAAGATTCAAAATATTCTGGACAATTCTAGAATATTGTTGAAAAATCCAGAAGATTTCATGACGGATTTTAGAAAGCTCTAGTGAATTTCAAAGGCTCTAAAAGTCTATTTTGTGGAGTATTTTATTAGATTCTAGACAGGGATGTAAAACTTTCCAGGATTTTTTAAAGATTCTAGAGAATTTTAGCAGACTTAATTCGGGAATTTGATTTGTTGAAAATTTGGTAATTTCATAATTCAAAAATCTAAATTCTCGTCAGCAATTTTAGCAGCTGAAAATTTTTATATGTCGTTAATTTTTTTGTTCGGAAATATTTGCTGTCGGAATTTCTCTTTTTCTTTATCATCAACAATTGTTAGTTTATTTGCAGTGAATATAATTTTAGTTGTCAATAAAATTTGAGTTTTCTTACAAAAATGTATTTATTAACTTTTATTGGCTTCCTTGGTATTTAAAAAAAAACAAATTTCCCTTTTTTTGAAAAAGAACCTCCCTTTACCAAAACTGAACTTCCAAACCTCCCTTTACCCAAAATTGAACTTCTAAACCGGTGTAGTCCCCGAACTACTAATTCAATTTAGTCATGCATGGAGAAAAAAATTTAGTTCACGGAGAAAACATATATTTCTATTGATTTTACAGAAAAGTGTGTAAAATTCGTATCCTTAACAGTAGTTTCAGCATATCAGAAAAAATCTGCTGTCCCTATTTTAACAGATGACTTCTGTTAATTCAACATGGAGAAAAAATCTGTAAAATTAATAGAATCACCTGTTAAAATAGGGACAGCAAATTTTTGATGAACGTTTTTAGTTTTATTTCTGTTATATTTGCAGAAATATCTGTTAAACTTACAGATCGTCAGTTTTAACAGATATTTCTGTAGAATTAACAGAAATGTCTGTTAGGTTACTAAAATTCTAATTTCTCTTAAAAAATGTGAACTTAACAGACATTTCTGTTAATTCTGCAGAAATATCTTTTAAATTTTACTGACCATCTGTCAGTTTAACAGAAATTTCTATAAATATAACAAACAAAATCTGCTGCCCTTTTTTAACAGATGATTCTATTAATTTTACAGTTTTTTTTCTTCGTGTTACATTAACAGAAGTTATATCTATCAAAATAGGGTCAGCAGATGTTTTTTGTTAGGAAATTTCTGTTAGGGCTACGGATTTTACACGTTTTCCTGTAAAATCAACAGAAATATCTGTTAGGGAAAGAGATTCTAAGAAAAATTAGAAATCTGTTAACCTAACAGATACTTCAGTTAATTTTGCAGAAAAGCGTGTAAAATCTGTATAGGTGTAATAGAAACTTCTGTAAAAATAACAGAAAAAATTTGCTGTACGGAGAAGTCATCTGTTAAAATAACAGATGACTTCTCTGTTAATTTAACAGATTATTTTTTCTCCATGTAGAACTGAATAATGCATTTTACTACTAAAAAATTGAATTAGTAGTGATCTCACTAGAAATCAGTAATAATTATTATCCAAAAATTAGTAATAATGATTACTAAATCACTTGGTAAACAAATCGGCACTGTTTCACTAATTAAAATTGACCATTTCAGATTTAGAGAGATTTACTAAGTGATAATGTACAGTTTCGTAATTGCAAATACAAATGATGTGTGTTGCCACACGTAAAACGGAAGTTTGCAAGATACCTTGCGATTGACACGGTAAACGAGCTTAATTATTCTATGGTTTAACGGACCTGCTCTCCGACCCTGACCGTTCTTTATCAGAGAAATACGAGACTTCCGCTGATAGAGTTCCTTTGTTGGATGTCATCCAGGCAAGATGATAGGGTTCTCACGGATGTTTTAGAGATAAAATGGAATCCACTAGACCGCAGACACCGTATGTCCCTACCCTATACCTATTCGTATCCTATACTATTTACCTACAAGCTACTACATGGCGAACATGTTGACTCAAAGTCGAAAGATATGCTAATCGAAAACTTCCTCTGTGGCAACTGTGGAAGCCTAAGAGGACAACTTGCATGGTACAAATAGTCACACTCCTCGTCTGAATATTACGCTTGTACATGATGTGAACTGGATTAGAAGCCAGAGTAAGATTTCTCTTTAATGCAAAAAAAAATGTAGAAGAAAACTACATAAAAATGCCTGCATCGATAAATTGCTGGGTATCTTCGTCAAGTCTTGAGTTTCTATTACTTGTTTCATACTCAGTAATCGAAATGTTAAATAAGAACCTTTCATTTAAGCCTTAACAACATCAAACTAAATGTAGAAAGGAGATTTTTATATATTTTTTAAAATTCACATCAGATATTAATTAAAAAGCAAGTGCATAAATCCATTTCGATAACAACAGAAAAACACAGGAAAGAGAACTTCAGAAAGGCTTACTTCACAGAAAATCCCTTTGTTTTTTAAAATTCCTTTCAAAATTTAAATCAGTTATTAATTAGAAAGCAAGAGCATAAATCCATTTTGATAACAACAACAGAAAAACACAGGAAAAAGAACTTCAGAAAGGCTTACTTCACAGAAAATCCCTTTGTTCAATCCTTTTTATTAATTACAATAAATATTGGTTAACTATTAAATCTTCTTCGCTTCTTTTTTTATCATTACGAGTTTATGCAGTTGTTTCGCTTACTCTTAATGTGTTAACACTATTAACTCCTAATGTGATGTAAGGGAGAAATAGAGGAATTTTTTCACGAAAATAGTATTAAAATACTCTCTAAATTTGAATCAGTCAAAAATTTCACTGACTTCATTTAGTGACCCATTTCTAGCTAATTCTTCATTGAATTTTGTCTGAATTTTAGTCAATTTCACTGAAATTCAGTCAATATTCACTGACGAATTAGCTAGAGAAGGGTCACTGAATGAAATCAGTGAAAATTTTGACTGATTCAGATTTAGAGAGTATACTACTGAAAAAGATTCCCAATGTATACTCTTTAAATCTGAATTATTAGTTTTCCACTAATGAAATAGTGTCGAATCGTTTACCAATTGCTTTAGTAAGCATTTTTACGAATTTTTAGTAGAAAAATAAAAATTTTTAGTAAAAAACTACAAACTTTTAGTAGAAAAATACAAATTCATAGTAGCAAACTACTAATTAGTTTTCATAATAAATTAATTAGTAAGCCTTACTTAACGAATTAGTAGTTTTCCACTAAAAATGAGTAGAAATGCTTACTAAAACATTTATTAAACGATTTTTCAATTTGTATCACTTTTAAAAACCCTAAAGAAGTGTAATTAATTTGTAGTACATACTCTCTAAATCTAAATTAGTAGTTTTCTACTAATGCAATAGTGCCGAATCGTTTACCAATTGCTTTAGTAAGCATTTCTACTAATTAATGGTAAAAAACTACTAATTCATAGTAAAAAACCACTAACTCACTTAGTAAGCTTACTAAATAAATTAGTAACCCTTACTATGTGAATTAGTAGTTTTATACTATAATTTAGTAGTTTTCTACTAAAAATTAGTAGAAATGCCTACTAAAGCAATTGGTAAACGATTCGGCAATATTTCATTAGTAGAAAACTACTAATTCAGATTTAGAGAGTAGAGACCTGCTTTCATTTTGAATGCTCACAAAATATGTTTTAAAAAGTCTTCGTTAATGTAAAGTCATCAAATTTGCTTTGGATTTCAATTTTTTCATGTTTTTGGAAATCATAAATATCTTCTGAATGACAGATTTTAATAAGCCATTCCACAGAAAATTATTTCTGAATTAAAAATTTATTTATATATTATAAATTAGTGTTTAATTTTTAAAAAAGTTCTAAAACCTGCGGAAATGCTAATAGAATTTTTTAGAGTTTAGAATAAAAAAATTTTCTGAATTTTATTTTAATCCTGTAGACTTCTTGATTTATTTTATTTTTAAGCAATTCTATCGCTAGAAAGTCCCTGAAAATAAAAAAATTCTATTGGCATTAAAGTTTAAAACTGATTATCTCATGGAAAATTTATACTTATAAGCATTTGCTAAAAATTCAGAAAAATTTTATCTCACAAACATAGGAAAAAAACGAAACTCAAGAAAATGTCAAAACTTTACAAATAGTCATTTTTTAAACGTATTTTGATAGCGTGCAAAACAATGGTTTGTAATTTTTAGAGCCCAATGTGCTTTTTTTTAATCTCAGCAAAATTAAGCGTTAACGCTGTATTTACTTTCTAGAAGATAAGTATCGAACTAAAATAGGAGGAAATATTGCATTTTAGGGGAAAAGGGGAAAATATCTAGGAAAAAGGGGAAAAAACAGGAATTTTTGTAAAAAGGGGAAAAATAGGGGAATATGGGAAAGACTGTGAAATCTGCACTGTTAGAAAATACTTGAAATTTCAAGCACTTTCGTTTAAAGAAGTTATTTGTTGATCCCAGGGAGTAAATATAAATAAAAATTCACAATAATTTTGGCTTTGCGACGTTTCGTCAGCTTGGTCAGCACTTTTCATTTACTTTGATTGAAGATTCATTTATTGTGGTTGAAATCATTTACTGTGGTTGAAAATTCATTTACTTTTGGTTGAAAATTGATTTACTTTAATTGAAAATTCATTCACTTTGGTTGAAAATTCAAATCTTAGACAATAACTAGTTGCTTCTAACTAGATACAGAAACTAGTTACTTTTTTGCAAGTATGGACTAAGTAAGTTACTTCTGTAAAAAAAGTAAAAAATAGATAACTAGTTACATTTTTAGTAACTGTAACTATAAAAATAGTTACTTTCTTAATCACTTTTGAAATATAGAACTGTATTTTAATATAAAATTGTATAAATTGTATAAAATATAGAAATATTTTACGAAGCATTTGAACAACTTTTGATATAAAATTGTATAAATTGAATTAAATAATAATTGAATAAAATATAGAAATATTTTACGAAGCATTTGAACAACTTTTGATGTTAGAAGTGAAAAAAGAATATAGATAAAAAAATATATATAGTTATTTATTATTTTCCCTACTGTTCATTTATTAACCAGTATAATTTTTAAAAACTAACTAAAGGCGAATAAGGTAAAACAAGAGAAAAGTAACTAAAAAAGTAACTCGAAAAAAGTTACATTTTGAAAAGTAACGACACCTGTAACTGGTTACTTTTTTTTGGGTGTAACTGTAACGATAAGTAGTTACTTTTTAAAAGTAACTTACCCGCACAGTAAAAAAGAATCCTTAAAATGCACCTGAAAATGTTTTGGATCAAATTCAGTAAAATTTGTCTTAATTTAAATAATATTGTTCTAAATTTAATACCACGTTACCTGAATTTCAGAATTGAGTCTTAAATTCAGACAAATTTTACTGAATTTAATCCAAACCATTTTAAGGTGTAACAATTTTAAGTATTCTTTTTTACTGGGTACAAATTCAATACCCAGAACAGAAAAACAATGTACCGGAATTAGGGATGTGTAATACCTAAAGTAGTTAAACTTTATAGATAACTGCGATAGACATTAAATATCTATTGCAGGTATAACGTTTTATTATTTTAGGTGTTATACATCCCTAATTTAGATATGTTGTTATTTCTCTGGTCCAGGTACTGGATCTGGTTCTGTTACAGATTCTTTTCCGTGTTTATTTGTACCTGGTTCTGTTAAAAATTTTTTTCCGTGTTCATTTGTACCTAGTTCAATTACTAGATTTTTTTTCGTGTTCATTTGTACCTGGTTCAATTATTAGATTTTTTTCCGTGTTCATTTGTACTTGGTTCTGTTACAGATTTTTTTCCGTGATAATTGGTTGGGTCCGTAGTACCTGGTTCTGTTACAGATTTCTTTCCGTGTTCAAGTAAAGTAATTGAAGTTTTTTCCAACACTGTGTGTTAATTATGTGCCCAAATGAAGAAATAATATTGAAGCTAATGTTATTTTTACCTTTTCTGCTTGCAGTCCTCTGGGCTTGACGACAAGCAGCTCCTCCTCGGCATTTGGAGCCATGTCCGACTCGCTAAAAAAAAAGGAAGATTATTAGTATTTTTTCATGTCTTCCTTATTGAAATTCTTCTTAAACGGTAACGGTTGGCTGATTAATTAAAATACTTTCCACTTCATGTCCGTTAAAGAGATTTCTAAAAGCTTTATAAAGCAGTCACGTCCTATTGGACACAAAGGGACTCGAATGGCAGTCTTTCGCATCTCGTATAACGAAGCTAGGGAATCCCCTTCGTGGAATCTTCAAACGGTACATTCTTCACTTCTTCGTTCCGCCGTATAGAAACAGAAACGAGACATCTACGAGTTATAAAATACAATGCTGCATTGTATACGATAGAAGTTATTTGATCGAATTGCGTCGATCTTATCAGAATTGCTCGAAATCAGAGAAAAAATAATCCACTCGATATAAGGCGGACGTATTTCCAAAAGATCGTAAAGTCAAAACTAACATATTGCGGAAGAGTGTGCGCACGTTCTCGGTTAATGGATACCGTGGGGAACCGAATGCGCAATGATCCCATAGTAAATTTGAGAGAGAATAGTGTCATAAAGAATAGAGGCGTTTCAGTGGACTTTATCGATTTTAGAGATCGGACTAGTTGTATACATATAGTGTACAGTTGTACACGTTTACTGGTTGTGTATGGCTTATCAGAACACGAATTCGGGCGTAAAGTGTTTTATTATTCTTGTAAATAAATCAACTCGGGAGCTTTTAACTGAATATGTTGCTTTCGTTTATATAATTGAGTAATTTACTGCTGCATTTCTTATCACTTGGTTCTGCACAAGCTTGAGGGCATGTACCAAATTGTAATGTCATGAATTACTGACTTTTACTTGCTTTTACACCAATTATATATTATTATTATTATTACTATTATTATTATTAAGCATATATATTCGTTTGGTTTATTCCTTATTTTAGTAGAAATATTAAGATATCAAGGTGTTACTTGGAAATGAGAAAAAATATATCAAAGTAAATTCACAATATCAAAGCGTCACAGATCAATTTTTTTAACAATCAGAAAAAATTGAAAATATATGGGAAAAATATTGATTTGTTTTCGAATAAAAGTGTTGCAGATAAAATTGATCCATTTTTTCTATCATTTTGATACCTCACTTTCCGATTTATCGGGGTATGAGAGCACGTATCTATATTGTGCGAAACAATTTTTTATTTGCAAAAGTAGTGAAATTTGAATATTCATAATTTTTAATTGTATAATAATTGAGCGGTTAGATGCAACAAAAACCTACTTGTATTTTCAGAAGTCACTTGTTTTTCATTTGTTTTGTACATAACTTCATGCAGAACAAATGAAAAAGTGACTTCGGAAAATACAAGTAGGTTTTATTTTCTTCTGTTTTAAGCTGAGTAAATTATTATCATATTCTATAGTCACGAATATGAGTCAATCAATTTTTGTATGATTGCTTAAGTTCTCTTAATTTTAAATAGGAGTGATAAAATTTTTTCTTACAAATAGGCTGAAAAATATCAAAATTTTGTATTAAATGAGCTCAGGATGAAGTCACTCTTCAATTTTTTATCATTCATTTATCATTCAATTTTTTAAGAAGATATTTCAAAAATATTGCAAATTTCAATGTTTTCTTAAATTTTAAATAACATCTGCAATAATAAAGATTTTTCAATGTTTTTGGGCTAATTTTAAAGGTAAATTTCTGTATAATAACAGCAATAGTATATCAAAAATATTACACAATTTTTTCCTTGCACGATCGAAGAGTTAAACTTAGAATAAAATAGTTGGAAAAATTTACATATTTTTTCTGTTGATAAACATATTTTGGTAAAATACATAGAATAAGTAATCATGAAGTTTCTATAAAAATTCCTTAAACTATATACATTCATTTTATTTTTATTATTATTTTCCTGCAGATGAGATGTGTTCGAGTGCGTCTAACTTTTTTGTTGCAAATTTAACTTCCTTCAGCCGGGAAGCAAAAAAATGCACAATAACGCTCGTAAAAGTTTCTAATATTTTATAAAAATTTACTTTTAAAATGAGCCCAAGAACATTGAAAAATATTTATTATTGCAGGTGTTATTTAAAATTTAAGAAAATATTGAAAATTGCAGTACTTTTGAAATATCTGCTTAAAAAATTGACAAAAGAATTTCTTGCTACGCTTACTTTACACACCATTTTTATATATTTCAGCCTATTTCAAAGAAAAAATGTTATTTTTCATATAATTCAAATTAAGAGAACTTAAGCAATCATACAAAAACAGGTGGTCTCATATTCTAGGTCAGTACTGTATACATGAATAAGAAATGTCAAAAGAAGGCAGTATAAATTTTAAAAAAGACTAAAAAATGCAGAAATGCTGTTTTCTCACAAATAGGAATATCTTATTAAAAACTTATTAATATTTTATTAAAAAACGACCTAAGAATAATTTGGCTTTAAGAGAATTATAAAAAGATAAGAAACTTTCTTATAAAATATGTTTAATAAATAAAAAATTTCTATATTTTAATAATAAAAAATTAATTTTTAATAAAATATATATTTTTTATCGTATTATTTTATCTGATGAGTAGAGTAAAATAATTAACAATAATTAAAATTATTTTACCTGATGAGTAGAGTAAAATAACAAGACAGAAAAACAATTCATGAAACTATTTTTTTGAAAATCTAAATTATTTTAAGAATTTTTTGTTCAAAAGTGGTATAAAAAGTGACATAATTTGATATGGAAATGGATAGTCCCGTTTAAAAGAGGAAATGGATAGAAAATAGACACTTTCTGAAAAAAGGAACAGGGTAAAATATAGATAATATTTTTATCCAAACCTATTAGAATTCTAAAAAATAGCAAGAGCAAAACGAAATTCCACGTTTGGATAAAATTTGGACCACAATTCGGAATTTTCTGAGAAACAGAACCAGTTCTTATCTTTTCAGTCAATTTCTGTCCATTTATATTCAAAAATTTAATCATTTTTTATCTTTCCTTTACAGAAGCAAATTGATGAAACAAGTGGAATATAGAATCACGTTTTTTTTCAAATTGCGAAAATGCAATTTCCAAAAATTTAATACCTAGGTATAATGAATATGTATAAACTCCAACTTGAAAATCGAGGAATCTTGAAATTTAAAGGTTTGCACAACTTTTAAACTTCCATTATACAAAAGTATCGATTTCGCGGTACTAATACTAAATACTAAATAATGATACTAAATACTAAATAAAACTAAATACTAAATGACACTAAATAATGATACTAAATCAGGAATCAAGGTTTTTCTTTTTAAAATTGTGAAAATGAATATTTTTGTAACTTTTTAAATTCAGTAAATTTCAACGATTTATATGCCATCAAGAAAGACCATACTTTACATAAAATTGGGAAATGTCTGTGTACATCAATTACAGCAACATTTCGATTCATCTGAAAAAAATGGGTTGCTGGGACTGCTTTATTAGTTGAACAAACCACTTTACAAATTCATATTACTTATATTATTTACAAACTTTTATTGATGTGACTATTAAAATTGTTGTTCCGAAAAATTAAATAGTTACACCTACTAATAAAATACTTGTCCCAACTAATAAAGTAGTAGAGGTATATGTTGAAACCAAAGTAGTTGGCCCAGCTAACCATTTTTTCAGTGTGGGTGTGAGATTACATTATCATTTTCATACCAATTTCTCCCACACTGTATAATTGCATTAATATTTTTTCTTCTAAATTATCCCATTAGCACT
The DNA here is from genome assembly GCA_037177015.1 of Euceroptres primus. Taxonomy (NCBI): domain Eukaryota; kingdom Metazoa; phylum Arthropoda; class Insecta; order Hymenoptera; family Figitidae; genus Euceroptres; species Euceroptres primus. The sequence continues at coordinate 18,948 of JBAGKK010158807.1, read as the reverse complement.
TAAACTACTTCAACAACCGTTAAATCCTAGCCATAAAATTACAATTACAACAAATGCCTGGCGAAAACATTTTCCCAGCAACAATCCATCTCTGAATAAAAACAATGAATATCAGCAATTGAATCGACGCACTCCAAGTCGTGTGAATCGCGTGTCGAAACTGTTACACATTTTTCTTTTTTCATTTTTTTTGTAATGCGAGGCTTTTTTTCAAGAAACAGGAAAATATAATAGGAAATAGGAAAAGATATGCAGAATGCAGCGTGAAACGGCAAGTGGCAAAGTTTTCGCGGAAAGAAGGTGTCGATGGCCGATCGGAGGATTCCCGTTCGACGTTGGAACTAGGTAGGTATGCATTTGGAAACGTCATTCTGGAGTGCACCGGTACGTGTGAATCTAAACACGCTTATTTATATTTGTGGTCGCGCACATAGTGGACATAAGGTAGATTATAGAAGGTAGCTGAGTGGGTACCTACACTCGAGGACAGGAGAGGCATTGACCTGCGGTTAGTCACGCATACATACGCATTTTTAATATATGTAGCTAGAAGTTTTACTCTACGCACAAACACGCGAGTATTTTACGCACACCGAGATACGCACGTTCCGCTCGTGAATGGGTAATGTAAAATGCTTGGACAAGGCGCCGCGATGCAATACAGGGTACCTGTGGTATTACTTCTTATACATGATTTTCTAAGGATGCGGTATTACTAGGGACAGATTGTACTTGAGACCTCCGGTGCGTGAAAAACATTGTTTTTTTAAAAAAATGTAGATGAATTCTGCGCTCCTCTGCGTATAAGAACTTTGTATGCTAGAAGCTCCTAGTGAAAAATCCAAGGCTGACTCGATGTTTCGTGTAGATATACATGCTTACGATGCTAAACGTATTCCAGAGAATGAGAAAAACTAGTGGTGATACTGATTTGCAGGCGAATTATACCAAACTTTTGTGTAAACAAATTGCAGGGTTAAAGTGCAGAAATTGTTTAAAGTACAAATTGTTTAAGTACAAATTGTTTAAAGTACAAATTGTTTAAGTACAAATTGTTTGAAGTACAAATTGTTTAAGTACAAATTGTTTAAAGTACAAATTGTTCAAAGAACAAATTGCTCAAAGTGCGAATTGTTTAAAGTACACATTGTTCAAAGTCCAAATTGTTTAAGTACAAATTGTTTAAAGTACAAATTGTTTAAGTACAAATTGTTTAAAGTACAAATTGTTTAAGTACAAACTGTTTAAAGTACAAATTATTTAAAGTACAAGTTGTTTAAAGAACAAACGATTTAAAATAAACATTACAAACTTCATGAAAATGTAAAAATTTACCCTTGAAGTTTTATTATAAGGGAATTTGAAATGTCTGACGAAATACGGTCTTTACTACTGTGTAACTTGCTAAATTTTTATTCAAGATCATTTTGATAGTAATTAACGCAATGTTTGACCAGACCTTTTAAATTCATCTCACACTGTGCGAAATGTCTCTTTAAATCTGAATTATTGAAAAGAGACACAGAAACCCGGGGTATAAAATAAACTAAAAATTCTTTTGTACAACATTTTGATGCGATTTTCAAGCTCAAGTTGATGCCTAGACATTTTGTGTGAAGGCACTAATTTAAATTATTGAAAATTTCTACTAGTAATTAGTAAGTTTTTATTGAAAGTTTAGTGAAAAGTTAAAAACTACTAAAAGAAATAGTGAAATGCAACTAATAAAAATTAGTAGAAATTTTCACTAAAGAACACTATTAGAAAAAACTTCAATTACTTTAGTTATAGTTTTATTCAATTACTGCAACTAAATCAATTTTCAACCAAAAGCAAATGAATTTTCAACCAAAAGCAAATGAATTTTCAACCAAAAGCAAATGAATTTTCAACCAAAAGCAAATGAATTTTCAACC
>JBAGKK010158705.1:0-23817 GCA_037177015.1 Euceroptres primus | reverse complement strand
ATAACAAATAATGCTAAAGCTCGTTATTTTTTGTTACTAAATACTTTTTTGAATATCTTTTATAATTATTTCTTTAGATTATGTGCAAATTGCACGATTACTGGGACCGGTACGATTACTGGGACATCTACCTTACTTTTGATTGAAAATTCATTCATTTTGGTTGAAAATGCATTTAACTTTGGTTGAAAATTCATTCAGTTACGGGAATTGTATAAAACTTCAACTAGAGTAATTGGAGTTTTTTCTAACGGTGTGTTTGCAACATTTGCATTCCTACAACTTTAATGTATATGCTTTCTAAATCTAAATTAGTGAAAAGTGAGTCACTAATTTCATTTTTAGTGAAAATTTCTACTAATTATTGCATTTTACTATTTCTTTTAGTAGTTTTCAACTTTCCACTAAAGTTTTAGTCAAAAATGATTTGTAATTAGTGGAAATTTTCACTAAAGTAAATTAGTGACTTACTTTTTATTAATGCAGATTTAGAAAGTGCATAATTTTTTGCATAATGACTATTGAGAATTCATTATACGTAAATTATGCATAATTTTTCTATCTGGATTTCTATAAAGTGTTGAACACCTGCAAGAAAATAAAGATTTGGAGAATAAAGGGCTTTTTCAAATCTGTGATGAGTGATAAGAAAAAGTATAGAGACCTCAGTTCTACAATCTCGGTATTATCAAAAAAAAGTGAAGAGCACTGTTAGACATATCTGGTTTAAATTTCAATTTCAGTTGAAATCAGTGTAAATTTCAACTTTAGTTGAAATTAGTGTAAATTTCAACTTTAGTTGAAGTTTTGTACTATTCTTGTAACTGAATAAATTTTCAAACAAACTAATTTTCAAAAAAACAACTTTTTCACAAATTTCTAACATTGCTAAAAATTCCTGGTTGAGACTTCAATTACTTTAGTTGAAATTTTATACAATTAACGTAACTGAATTAATTTTCAAACAAATTCTTAAACAAAATTTATAACACTGTTAGAAATTTTTTCTTTAAATTTCAATTACTTTAGTTGAAGTTTTATACAATTATCGCAACTGAAGTAATTTTCAAAAAAACTAATTTTCAAAATTTCTAACATTGTTAAAAATTCCTGGTTGAAACCTCAATTACTTTAGTTGAAGTTTTATACAATTAATGTAACTGAATTAATTTTCAAACAAACAAATTTTCAAAAAAATAAATTTTCAAACAAATTTTTAAACAAAATTTATAACACTGTTAGAAATTCCTGGTTAAAACTTCAATCACTTCAGTTGAAGTTTTATACATTTACCGCAACTGGATCAATTTTCAACCAATAGTAAATGAATTTTCAACCAAAATGAATGGATTTCCAAGTAAAATAAATAAATTTTCAACCACATTAAATGAAATTTCAATCATAGTAAATAATATTTTAACCACAGCAAATGAATTTTCAACTACAGTAAATGAAAAGTTCTAGAAATTTCTAACCTCGTAGACAAACAAAAAGTGCAGTTTTTTTACTCTGAAGTTTTACCACTGAATTGAACATTTTTTTCAATTTTTATAAACAATTTTTTCAAGTCCTGAAAAAATGAAATAAAAAAAAATGCGTGTTACGTGATTTAAGAGAGGGAGGGATAGACTAAGAAAGAGAGAGACGGATGAAGGAAGGAAGAGATCGGAGGTAGAAGATACGCCTTTATTACGCCTTTTTCCAGATAAACGCTCGAGATAGGGCAAAGTGGATGGAAGAATGTAAGTTACGGCCAAGTTATGTGCGTTGTAATAATATCAAGTTAATTGTATAGTGGCGACGGCCGTAGTATACTACACCTTTAACTATAATGTAACCATGATCGCAGCAAGGTATCGTGGAATATCGAAAAGGTGTGTGTACGCACGTAACTTTTTGTTAATGGTATGAGAGTACATGTCGTGTAGAAGACAGGCACAATCTCGTATCTTAAGGCCTTGGCAGGGTGAGACGATCCGATCTTCGAGATACACATTATGCTATACGAGATCTCCCGTCAGCGGTAATACGCGTTATTACATGCTGCCGATCCATCGATTGCAGGGACGTTTCAATCGCTAGAGTTGATCCCCTACCTGAATCTTATCTCCACTCGTAATTTCTATCAACTCCAGGCAGAAATCAGTTCAATTAAGTAATTTACAGAAAATTTTTTAAGAAGAAAATACACCTGAAACAATAGCCACTCCTGAAGCTATTCAGTTATTAATCTTTTTTTCTGAAGCCTCAAAAACGAAATACTTTAAAAACACTTTGAGCGTTTCAAAGGCGGACTAATTGGCTCTTGAACTTTGATCCCCGGATGAAAAGAGGTGATTTGATGATGCGAGCATAATGAGGAAAATTCAGGGGCGCTGGGGAAGTCTCCTCGAACTCGCTTGAGTCATTTTAGCACAGGTAGATCTATAAATAGTAGGCACGTTTGTGTGCGTTGCCGACCTGTTGCTCAAGAGCACCCTCGTGTGAACGACGAAGCCCGAAGTAATCGGATCTCATTCCTTTGCGTGCAATACTCACCTTCTCGACTTAATTGTTAACGTTATTCATCTGCTTCCTTACCCAAGCACAATTTCGATTCGAATAAATCACTTTAATCTGCTGTAATAATATTTGCTAATCAGGAATCATTTGCACTTCAAACAGATCGTTAAATACAGATTTTTTCTTTGAAACATAATTTGTTTCTTTGATTATCACCTAACGAGTCAACCTGTCGAGGCTCAAAACGCGGAAGGCACCCCTGGGCTCTTGTTAATTGTCATAATTAACTTGGAAAGAGTTCCCAGGGTCGTGAGCAAATTAAAAGTGCGAGCTTCACTTGCACACAAAAAAAAAGGCTACGGATCTCGTTAACTAGAGAATTTACTTCTATAGCCTTAACATTGTGAAGAAGACAATCTGCAATTGAAATCTCGATGTTGCTTCTTTGTTTGTTCTTTTGGAAGTTTTTACGATGCCAAGCGGGTCCGAAAACCGAAACCTCCTGTGGATTAAGGGACTCAATTGTTCCGTTTGTACCGTTGTTTCTTAATATAAGTAAAATACAAATTGCCTACGTGCCTCGTAGTGTACAGTATCAGATATGCTGGAGCAGCAAGTATAAGGTTATGAATCTTTCGGCCGGGTAATCCATTATTCTGTTTATTTTGCGAGGCACAACGATGTAGAGCTAATGCACTGGAAAGATATGCGATTATTCTTGAGTGGGAGGCTGGAAGAGTCGGAGAAAAAGCGAGATAGGGCAAAGGAGATGTTGGAGCAGAATACGCGTTGTCAATTACACAAGTTTTTACCGAGAATCGGTCGTTCCTCCCGAAGAAGATGAAACGGTATGTCAACACCAACCGTTGATTTCCTCTTACGCAATGACTCCCGGAAAGGGACGGATGAAACCGTTAGGTACACATTGAGTCAAACGATCCCTCTCTATGGATCGAAAGCGATGACTCCGTCATTATTTGACACTAGTGTCAAAGTAGACATCATCATTCCTCTCATTCATATCAGGATTACTTTGTTATTATTCCAGGATGGATTCTTGTTTACCAAGACGATCCCAGACCTACCCGACGGATTTTAAGAACTGGTTTCCAACACCTGCTAGAAGGGATAATCTGTAATCGCCTTGAGTCTATCAGACAGGTTTGAGAAGAATTTGGCTGAAATGGGATATCTGGGAGTCCTGTTTACGTTGGGCGAGGGATCAAATGACAAGGCTTCGCAAAATTGAAACATGTACCATGTACTAAATGAACACAGAAGATGAGCAAATCCGGGCCAGGGCGTGATCCCGACTCTTCGCCCACGGTCTTCCGTCGGTTCCCAGGTGAAGGTAATCACATTCCGCGTTCCACGGTAATGGTGAACGAATACAGCCTCCGGGCTGTAACGGAACCATCTGCACCAGGCACCCTTTATTCACTCCAACTATGACTCCAGAGTCATAGCCTTGGTCAAATTGCCTTTCTCTCTAATTATTATTCTCTAATGAGACGAATGACAGGAATCACCTCCCGGAAAGACTTCCCTAAAGACTCGACAGATCAGCATTGATCAGATCGCGATAAGTACTCAAGACTGTATAATCTGCTGTTGACCTACTTAAAGCAACCTAGGAATGGTTCGTATTTCACTCCTGATTGAATGGAAGTTATTCCCAATGGGAATAATGCTTTCAGACAAGCAGTTTATGTTTGAAAAATCACAAATCGATTTTGGAAAGGGCATATCAGTAATGATGAACTACGTGGCGTTAAGTGGAACGTTTGTTAGACTTAGCGCCTAGCCAGCGAACCAAATTGAAGCTCGAGAGCACAAGTGGCAGTATTAGTCGCGGTTCGGTGGCTCTGGAGGGACGACTCGGTCCTGAAACAAGATAGAAAGTAAAGCGAGATGGATTGCAGAGCAGCCGGAAAAAGAGAGGGGGTTGTGGAAAGAGTGTGAGTGGATTTTCATTCAGAGCGCGTAGCGGGTGTGTCGTTTGTCGCCTTGGTTGTGTTAGCATCGAGCATTTGGTGGTGGTGAGGGACTAAGGTTGGAACTCATTCACCGAATTCCCTGTTCAATGGGTTGCATCGTGAATACGCAATGACGTAAGGTCTCCGGAGTCCGAGAGCCGCGTGTACGCTCGTGCACGTACCGGCATTACTTGGTCCGACCATGCGTGTGATGCGAGTCTGGCTTCAGGTCTCGATGCGACTCGGCGTCGCAGGGGATTCATTATGATCGGTTACGTTGTAATTTACGACCTGCCACATAAAACGTACAATGATGTTAACAAGCAAACAATACTTGACGCTTAGGTGTCGCGTGTCTTTTCTCGCTACGATAAATCCGCTTGCCTTAGTCGCACCTGACCCTCAAAGACAAAAACGTTCGCTATAAAATACTACAATGTACAAAGAATTACAGTCCTTACTTAGGATCTGATTCTTATCAGCTTTTAATTTGTAGGTTAAAGAGGCCTTAACCTGACCTCCAAATTAATGACCATTTTATATAAACTCGAGTTTCAACTGTCTATTCTCAATCCCAGTTTCTAAGTCTTCGGATTTAGATCTAAAACCTATAAATTCTCCATAATCAAACTTTTTGTATCAGGTAGTTCTTAATTGCTATTCACAATTTTTGCATCCAGTCCTTTTTCTTTGTTATCCACAATTTTTGCATTAGGTCGTTTTTCCTTGTTATCCACAATTTTGGTATCAAGTCGTTTTAGAGCTTAGATCTAACCTATAAATTCCCTATAATCAAATTTTCTGTATCAGGTAGTTTTTAATTGTTATCCACAATTTGTTCATTAAGTCGTTTTTTCTTGTTATCCACAATTTTTGCATCAAGTCGTTTTAGAGTTTAGACCTAAACCTATAAATTCCCAAAAATCAAATTTTCTGTATTAGGTAGTTTTTAATTGTTATCCACAATTTTTGTTTCAGGTAGTTTTCAATTGTTATCCAAAATTTTTGTATCCAGTCGTTTTTCTTTGCTATCCACATTTTTTGCATTAAGTCGTTTTCCTTTGTTATCCACAATTTTTGTATTAAGTCGTTTTTGCTTGTTATCCATAATTTTTGTATTTAGTCGTTTTCACTTGTTATCCACAATATTTGTATTAAGTCGTTTTTCCTTGTTATATAGAATTTTTATATCAGATAGTTTTTCCTTCTTATCCACAATGTTCGTATGAAGTAGTTTTAGAGTTTAGACCTAACCTAAAAATTCTTTGCAACCAAATTTTTCATATCAGGTAGTTTTTCCTTGTTATCCACAATCTGCGAGTCAGGCTTTTTTAAATAGTAGGAACTGGAATGCAAAAATCATTGATAGTTCGTTAAGATGGGATGATGTAAAATATATTTCAAGGTGCAGCTTACCTTAGCTGTCTATCCGTATATTGCCGTACTGGCAAGTCAGTGCCTAGCAATATACGGGTTACTAATCGCTGGCGGCGCGAAGACTCAAAGTGTTACGTGACACTTGAACTCTGAATTATAGTAAAGCGTCCAACATGATTACTGGCTGTGATTCCTTGGCAAAAAGTGTATCTTGATCGAGACCGCCCTCGCGTCACGAGTGGAAAAAATTATTTACAAGAACAATCTTCGATCCCACGTTCTGATTTTAGGGCTGTAATTTAAATTAAGCATTCATTAATCATATTTAATTTTTTGTTTCAGATTTAACGTTGCCGACATGTCGGCGCTGAGGGCCGGGCTCTGCCGACGCAGGAATATCCTGTGCCTGGTCATTTTGTTGGCAGTGCGATCCTCGCATTCTGGTCAGTTCTTGCACGAAATTCCTATCTTTACAATGATAATTTTTTTCTTTTATCAAAAGGCCGTCACGCTCAAGTCTCCGCAGCATGCTCGAAGCGGAAAACGAAATGAGATTAGCTTGGAGAGTGAATCACACAAGAAGAGAAAAAAGTGTGCAAAAACTTTTCGTTGAAATTGAAAATCAGTGAAAAATTATTGACGTTTTAATCGTTTCATTTCATTCTCCCCTGATAAAAACAATGTCCCTTATGCAAAAAAGAACTGCTACAAAATTCTATTCCCCTTTCGTATTTTCTTAAAGCCTGGTAGTTTCCCATGAATGTTGAGAAAACCATATTCGTCCTTTAGTCTTTATCCTTTAGTCAGTATCATTCGATAAATTTTCTTGCTAGACTTCCGTCTGTGAAAAGCCGGTTTCCCTGGAGGTTAAAAACCACCTGAACACTTCTGAACACATAAGTTCATTGTGAAGTCGCTCGACAAGCTCCAGAAAATTACCACTTCCTAGTAGCTTCCCAGGAATAGAGATTTCATGCTCACAGAATAGTAAAAGGGAAATGACATAACCGTAAACTTGTCTCTGAAACAAAAGAAAGGAAAGTAAAAAATGTTCACTCAATATAAGTTTACTCAATCTTTTATTCAATTTACAATTAGTTTGTTGCTTCCCTCCAAGTTTGGATTTTTATTAGTCAATTATCATGCCCATAAAATCAAAATTCACCGTTACAAGGAATGAATTCCTAATCTTGTAATATTTGTGCCAAGGAATTCTATTACACCGAGCCTATCGTAAAATTACAACCTTTTTGAAGACATGGATTCTGGGTCAGAGAAGTATTCTCCAAGAGGATCTTCTTGTACCCATCCTCCTTTCTGTTTTTTCTACATCTTTTGCTCATTTGTCCTACTTTAGTTCTTCCTCTCTCTCCCATATTCTCCCCTAACTACTAGCCTAGGTGGAAAGGTCAGCAGCGGTCATCCAACGAAAGACATAACGGAACGTGTGGGTGCAGCGTCAGCGTGACACGTATTAAGTAATCGTATTAGTCTAGCTTGGTATAACGTGTTTGCTAATTCCACGGTCATCGATAATAATCTAATGTCAAATGAGCTTCTTCAATATCTCTATCCTCATTCTTAAGCCTCGATTCAAATTGATTCCTTTTTGTTCACTGCAGACCCTCAACCAATTTTTTCTAAAAGATATTATATAAAAGATATTTAAAAGATATTATATAAAAGCTTCCTTGCCTCTTTAAGACAAGAATAGATCAGATGAGTCTGGAGATGCAAATTTTTTACAGTCGTTAATTGTTACTGCTAATTTGTATTACTGGTTTGACTTAATTGTCTTTCTGAGATAAAAATTGACCCTTGTGCCGCATCATTGACCCTGAAAAATGAGAAGAATTTACATGCAGACGGTGTAACTATACCGAGCAGACTATGCGGTTAATGGTAATGAACTTTCGCAAGGCAAGGTCGACAGCGATGATTTCATAACATGAAACGACTCTGCTCTCGACTCGCGTAATATAAAAGCACCTGGTGAATTCTCTTTCTCTTTACGCGCAATATACGCATCTCTCTCCCACCCATTTCAGCTGCTTTCGAGAGAGTGTGAAAATGAAACAAGTGGTAAACGAGTGAGACAGTACATTGACTTTCACAGTATTCTTACCGTCTTCTCTGAGACTAAAAGTCGTTTGCAACATTGTTTCCTTATCCGTCTTTCTCATGTGCTTCACGTTTGAAGCAGACGTAAAAAATTCCAAAGACATTACATTTTTTTCTCCTTTTGCACAATAGGTTCTTTTAAACGATTCTAATCTCAAAATTTCTGCAGGATCTTTGAATATTTAATAAATAAGTCTATTTTCCCAATAGTGTAAAAATATTTGAATCCTTCAATTGGGTTAACTGACTCCAACGCCCCTATTGTTATTTTGTGACGGAAGAGGATGCGAGTTCGATCAAACTCCATTCTATTGCGCACATCAAAACACTGACCTTTTTGCTCGTCTTCGATCTGTATAGAGACAACATCCCGTTAGCTATTGTCGATTAAATATTGATCTGAGATGAGTAATGACAAGCCACTCTTCTCAGATCTAAGTAACTTTTTTTAAGTCATGAAAAAAAAAGGATAAACTCTTCTTTTACAATATTCGGTTCTCGTAACTGTACGAACGAGTGTCAATAATTTTTTCGAGTCAGTGTCTTCTTTATAAAGAAAATGAATTCACTCTTAATTCATTAACGGTAATGGTGAATGCAAAGGTTGGCAATTAGAAAAGAAGGATAAATGGACTTCTCTGTATGAAGAGGGATTGTGAGACATTAATAGTCTTTATCGGCGACCTGTATAGCGACACGATGATAATCAAGGTGTTGCAAAGCGCTTTGTGCGATTACGTGCAGAACTGCGTAACGTGGAGGCATGCAGGTCGAGCTCGTCATGGGACACGAGTCACGATGGTCCCCATTCACGGAGTTTGCTGTTCTGCGTACAATTCGATTCGCTGTAAACCGTCTGCACCTCTCACGGAATGCTGATTCCGACATAAGCATCCCATTCTCTCTCGCAAATTCAATAAAGTTCTCAGTCTTAATTGTCATCAATGAAGCTACATTCTATCGAAGAATGTACATTATACATTGAAGAATGTACATTATACATTGAAGAATGTACATTATACATTAATTCTACATTAAAGAATATACATTCCACATTGTAGAGTCTACATTCTATTGAAGGAAGAACAATTTTCAGAAGACAAACTACATTTAGAGATAGATAAAAGGAGTAGAGGGACGTGAAAGATCGACAATCGTGTCGCTGATGAGAGTTAGTGCATTTGGGAACAATTGAAGCCAACTCCTGTGTGCGACACTTTAATCTGGGAGAAATTGCGAAAACGGTGAATACTAGAGAGATAGGGAGAAGAGAAGAGGGAGGATTCTGTGTTCTATGCTCTCGCCATACAATTCGTTCGACTAGGGTTGAGGGTGTTAATGAGAATTCGCCCACGTACATGCTCGAGCCATATGACGCTTTGACTCATTCCGTTGTTGAGCCAGAAGCAGGTCCACCCTCCAGACAAACATATCCCGGCAGTAATTACTATGATAAACGTCTCGTCCTGAGGGTACATTCACGAGGCTTCTTCTGCACTCATCAATTTATCTTCCACGCACTCCAAAATAAATGAGTCTGCATAAACCCGCCATCTATCCCAAACCCATAACTCAATACCATATTTGCTATTCTCTCAATACACCACATTCGCATCAACCCAGAGTTTATAATTGGAAGGTTTAATAACAAATAAGAATAAGAAGGTTCAAGAGACTAAATTATTCGTACAATTACGTCTTCGTTTAGAAAAGCTTGTGAAAATCAATGCTTAAAGAGTGTCTGCTATCGACTAGCTGCCGTTACCAAGACAATAACTCGATTCTCTGTTTTTGTTACAGCACCAGTATACGATCAAGATACCACACAAGTAGCAGAGTACGATGGAGGTATGTACAAGTTTTTGTTACTCGAAAAACCGTTATCCCGAGACTCATGAAAGGATTTTATACTGCACAGTGAAATATTCTGAAAAATATTCCTATCAATTAAGTCTTCTTATTTTCAGGTGCAACAGGTTGTTATTATAATTTCCAACATTATCAGGAGGGTGACCGTATCGTAACGAACGAACCATGTCTAAACTGTACGTGCCACAATCGGATGTTGATGTGTTATCTGAGGGTCTGTCCATTTACAAAGGCAATTGGTCAAGACTGTATGGTTGAAAAACGACCCGATCAATGTTGCCCTGTGATAACATGTCCCGAAGTTCCTGTACAACTTCTAACATCCACAACAAACACTCCGGCAAGCTCTGGGTCGACGGAACTTGGATTCAGAGACAACTATGGATGCAATGTCAACGATCGATTTTATGCCGATGGTGCTCAACTTCCAATTGATTACCTCAATCCATGTGAACTTTGTTACTGTATCAGAAACAGAACGACTTGTGTCATGCAAGAATGTACTCTTCGAGTTGCTGGATGCAGGCCAATTTATCAACCGGGAATCTGTTGTCCAGTCAAATATAGCTGTGGTGAGTCTCAAGTTTGCAATACTGTTATCCATTGTAGTTTTTGCTCTTTTCAATTTTAAGATAATGGACAAAAACTAAAAACCTTATAGATTATGACGAAATATCAGAAACAACTATTGGACCTACACCTGGCCTCATCATGACCACAACGATGGCACCTGGCATTAGTGGACCTCAATGTAACCACGAAGGAAAATTGTACGAAGACGGAGATCTTATTTATTCGACCCAGCCCTGTGAACATTGCTACTGCTTCCGGGGTGATATAGCCTGTGCCGTTCAAGACTGCGGTACGCCTATGAAGACTCATGGAAAGAATTGCACTGCTCTCCCTCCTCCTGAGGGAGAATGCTGCCCAACCACGTATCAGTGTGGTAAGAACTCAATTTGTTTTGAATACTCACCAATTTAAAAAATGGAATCATTATCCTCTTATTTTCCAAGATAGTACTCAGCTCTGCAAAGAATATCTAATCTTCAAGCAAACTGTAATTTTCATATAATTAATTTTACACTTTCTGTGTTCTAGAAAACGACTTCAAAAACATGACCTTCGATATTCCAGAAGATCAGACTGAGCCTGGAGACATTGTTTCTGAAACCACTGGGGAAAGTGATGTACAAGTAACGCCAGGATCTGTAGTTGAAGTGGATAAAGAAGAAAGTCACAAACCAGGAGAGGATAAATTCCCTGGAGCAGATAACGAAGTTCCAGAGAATCATGAATTTAAAACAACCGAAAGTGGAATGGAACAGGACACACAAACCGAAAAGACTGAAGAGATGGATTCTGTGACTGTTTCACCAGTTGAAACACCGAAATCTGAAGAGACAACAGAAATTGAGGGTGCTTCTGATAAACCTAAAGAGGCAGTGACTGAATCTTCGGTTCCTGAAATTGAGTCTAAGACAGTGGAACCCAGCAAAGTGGATGAAACTCCATCTGAAGAGATTCCAGAGACAGTTACTAAAGAAACAGCATCTATAACTGAAACGGCTGGTCTAGCTACTCCTGAAATTCCTCCGAGAGGAGGAGATGCTGAAAGTACTGAGACTAGTGTAAAAGATCAATCAACTCCATCTATTACAACAGGACTTCCTACTGAACTTGAGAAGACACCTGAAACTTCCACAGAAGAAAAATTACCTAATGAAACACAACCAACACTAATTCCAGACACTGACTTTACAAAATCGACTCCAAAAACTGGCCTTTCCGAAGAAACTGCTACAGAAAAAGAAATAGAAAAGGTTACCGAAAAATCTGTCGAGATTGTAACTCCTAGCATTGAAACCTCGTCAGATCAAACTGAAGGTAGTGTATCTCAAACAACTCCAGCAGATACTGAAATACCACCATCTGTAGAACCAGTTATAACTGACGAGCAGCCAACTAAACTAGTTGAAGAAGGAACTACACCTTCTCAATCGACTGAATCGTCCATCAAACACACAGAAGCGCCAAAATCTGTCGAGGAAGTCACATCAACAGAAGGTATTGCAACAGAAAAGGGCGAAGAAGTTTCAAGTACTGCCACGACGATAGGGTCTAAAGCACCTTCTGAAATTTCGACTCCTGTCACTAAAGATGAAGAACCTTCATCTGAAAAACCAATTCTTCCCACTCAAGGTCCTTCGGGCATTTCGATTACAGACAGAAGGCCAGAGAACAAAAAAGATGACAATGCAATAAACGAAGTGGAAATAGGTGATGGATATGGACCTACTGGTCGCCCGGACGTGTCCATTGATAGCCATGTGACAGAAACCAATGAATTTGGTCCAACAACGTTTGTTCCTACAACTTATCTACCTCCTTATACATCAAGTGCAGATCAGACAGAAGAATCTCTTGACAAAATTACTGAACAGGGTCTTACAGCTGAAGCGGAGAAAACAAAGGTGCCTGAAGTATCAGCAACTGAGGGCGAAGCAACGATACAACCTGAGACTGAGGTCAAATTGACGACTGTTTCACAGAAGGAACCTAGTGAAGGTCCTAAAGAAACCACAGAAGGTCCTAAGGAAACTACCGAAGGTGCTATGGAAATTACTGAAGGACCAAAGGAAGCTACTGAAGGTCTAAAGGAAGCAACCGAGGGTCCTGTAGAATCAACAGAAGTTTCTCTAGAACCTGCTGAAGGTCAAAAGGAGGATACTGAAGGACCAAAAGAAGCTACAGAAGGTCCAAAGGAAACAACTGAAGGTCCTGTAGAATCAACTAAAGTTCCTGTAGAACCGACTGAAGGTCCAAAGGAAGATACTGAAACTCCAAAGGAACCTACTGAAAGTTCTATAGAATATACTGAAGGTCCTAAGGAATATACCGAAGGTCCGAAAGAAGCTATTGAAGGTCCTAAGGAAGCAACTGAAGGTCCTAAGGAATCAACTGAAGGTCCTAAGAGAGCAACTGAAGTTCCTGTAGAACCTACTGACGGTCCAAAGGAAGCTACTGAAGGTACAAAGGAAGCTACAGAAAGTCCAAAGGAATCTACCGAAGCTCCAAAGGAATCTACTGAAGGTCCTATAGAATCTACCGAAGGTCCTAAGGAATCAACTGAGGGTCCTAAGGAAGTAACTGAAGATCCTAAGAAATCAATTCAAGGTCCTAAGGAAGCAACTGAAGTTTCTGTAGAACCAACTGAAAGTTCAAAGGAAAGTAGTGAAGGTTCTGTAGAAATAACTGAAGGTTCAAAAGAAAGTACAGAAAGTCCTAAAGAAGTTAGCGAAAGTTCTAAAGAATCTACTAGCGAAGGTTCAGTAGAATCAACTGAAAGTACTAAGGAAACTGGTGAAGTTTCGGTAGAATCAACTGAAGGTCCTAAGGAAACTAGCAAAGTTTCGATAGAATCAACTGAAGGTTTTAGAGAGTCTACCGAAGGTCCTAAAGAAGTTACCGAAAGTTCTAAAGAAACTGAAGTTACTAGCTATGATGAACAATCCACTGAAAAGAGTGGTTCTACCGAGCAAATACCAACCAAAAAACCGGGTGATGAGAGTGAAAGTACACCAGAGGAAGTCAGTGGCGAAGTAACGACCCAAAAGCCAGTCGAAGTTCAACCTACTGAAAGTAGTTCCACTGTGAAACAGCCAATTGGTGAAGAAGAGATCACTGAATCCACAGGAGTTAAAGATGGTCAAACTGTACCAATCTCGACTGAATCCACTATTTCCGAAAAACCGACTGCCATATCAACTAGTGTAGAAAAGGACACAGAACCTAGTGTTTCAGAGGGAACTCAAGAGAGCATAACACAATCTATTCCGATTGAGAAGGAACCTACGGAAGGAGGAATAGAGATTACAAAGGATCTTCCAAAAACCGAGACCGCGACAGTTTCTGAACCAGAAATAACAACCAGTGAAGAAGAACCGTCAGAGACTGAAGTTACAGGGGAACCTGGAACAACTGTCGAAAAAGAAAGCACTCCTGAAATTGATGAAACAAAACAAACAGAGAAATCTGCTATTCCTTCAGAATCAACTGAATCGAATGAAAAGGATCTTGAAATCACAAGAGAAGGTTCACCCAGCACCGTGACTGAGAAAGAAGAAATCAGGACAACTGCTATAATTCCTGACATCGATGTCAGAATAACTGAAAGTCCTGCTTCTGAAAAAGAACCAACGGAAGGTAAGGAAAAAACTGACAGTACTAGTATGTTAGAAGAACCTATTAAGTCTGTGACTGAACTAGGAACAAGTGAGTCTCCTGCTGGAACTGAACAGTCGATTCCTACTGAGTCAACTGTTGTGGATTTGCAAACTGAATCACCTGTTAAGGAAGGCTTTACTGAGTCACCTATACAGGAAGAGAAAACTCCAGAAATTTCAAAGGAACCAGAACAGGTTACACCTGTAGGAGAGGAAGAAGTAGTGACGAAGATGAGCACACCATCTGAGATGAAACCAGGTGATCGAGAGGGAGATATATCTTCGCCAGCATCTCCATCTCAAGACCAAACATCAACAACCGTAGTAGTTCCTTCCGAAGAAACAAGTCAACAATCGACTTCACCAGCTGAGGTTGACCTAACTAGTCAAACAGCAGAACCTGAACCACCTCTAGAAGAGTATACACCGATGGGCATTCCAGGAGAAGGAAATTGCCTTGTAGATGGCCAGTCTTACAACAATAATTCAAAAATTCCTCCAGCAAATGCTTGTCAAAAGAGTTGCCGCTGCATAAGCAGTATTGTACAGTGTGATCTAGTTGAATGTTTACCACCTCCAGTCCATTTAGTAAATTGCACTCCACTTCACACCGGCTCTGAAACCTGCTGTCCAATGTACGCCTGCGATGCTGAAACTCCAGTTACATTAGAGTCTGATAATCAAATGGCTGGACAGACTCCATCTTACGAGAAACAAGGTGAAGAACAAACAGTCAAGCCTTACATCCTTGCAGAACAAACTACCATTGCAGGTGAGACAAGCTCCCCAGCAGAGAAACAGTCTACTTCAGAAAGTGAACAGCCTGAGCAAGGAGTTTCTGTATTTATTGTAGAAGAAGGAACAGCTGGCACATCTGAACCAACACCTGCAGTAACTGTAGAACCCGGTATGGCGCCAGCGAGTGAACCAACCAAACAAGAGGAAGAAACTACCAAGTCTGTCAGTGAAATGACTGAGACCTCTGCTTCGACAGTAGGCGATGGAAGCTCGCCAAAGATTCCAGAATCTACAGAAGAAGAGGCACCTAAATTAGCCGGTGAAACTACGATCTCTGGTGGAGAAGCTTCTACAACACCTTTTCAAGAATTGCCCAGTTCATCGGAACCTAGTTCTGGTCTAGAAAATGAAGGAAAAGGTACGGAAACGTCTATTTCAGTCGAGACGCCTCCAAGTTTCACAATTTCGGAAGGGGCTTCAGAAACCACAATGATGAAGGAAGAGTCTACTGAAAAAACTTTACCAGACGTTGAAAAAGAGACTGTGACAACACTGAAGCTAGGACTGGATGTGACAGAAGGAATTGAGAACTTTACTTCTGAAGTTGAGACTTCTGCTGAGAGCTCTACAGCAAAATCAGATGAGGAACCAGTAGAGAAAGAGAAGGAAGTAGAAACAACTGTTGCACCAGAAGAACCTTCAAAACCAGAAGAGCAACCTAGAACACCTGCACCGTCTACAGAAGAAGAGTCTAGCTCTTCTACGTCTGTTGAAGGGACTTCAAGTATATCTACACCATCCGACGAACAAACAGTTTCAACGGAAGGATCTTCTCAACCACCTGAATCATCTTCACCATCCAGCGAAGAGACCGCTAGTCCACCATTAGAAAAAGAAACCATCAAACCAGAATCCCAGGAACCAACTGAACCAGCTCCTGTTTCAGAAGGATCTACAGCATTACCAGAAATATCTGTAACTGAAAAGGAAGAGTCACCAATTGAAAAAACCGAAAGTCCAGTTAAAACCTTTAGCCCGACCAAAGATGAGCCAACTGAAGGTGAACCTACAGAAGAACCAGCAGGTGCTCCAAAAGAAAGTAGTACTGAAGCTGTCACGACTCTTGAAAAGGTACTACCTGTAGGAACCGAAGAACTTGGAAAAGAAATTCCAGAAGGAACTGAAGTGCCTGAAAAGGAAACTCCTGTAGGAACTAAAGAACCTGGAAAGGAAATTCCTGAAGAAACCCAAGCTCCTGAAATACCTATAGGAACCGAAGAACCTGGAAAAGAAATTCCTGAAAGAACTGAAGTGCCTGAGACGGTAATTCTTGAAGGAACTCAGGCTCCTGAAAAGGACATTTCTAAAGGAAGTGAAGCGCCTGAAATACCTTCTAAACCGGAAGAGGAACCCAGTACATCTGCACCGTCTACAGAAAAAGAAGCCAGCACTTCTACGTCAGTTAATGAAACTTCAAGTACATTCGCACCATCCGACGAACAGACAGTTTCAACAGAAGGATCTTCTCAACCAGTTGAAGCATCTTCACCATCCAGCGAGGAGACCACTAGTCCACCATTAGAAAAAGAAACAAAACCAGAAATCGAGGAAACCACTGAACCAGCTCCTATTCCAGAAGGCTCAACTGCATCATCAGAAACGTCTGCAACCGAGAAAGAAGTGACACCAAGTGGACAAAGAAAAAGTCCAGTAGAAACCTCCAGTCCGACAAAGGATGAATCTCCTGACGGTGAGTCCACAGAAAAACCACAAGGTGCTTCAAAGGAAGGTAGTACGGAAGCTGCCACGGCTCTTGAAAAGGTACTGCCTGAAGGAACCAAAGGACCTGGAACAGAAATTTCCGAAGGAACTGAAATGCCTGAAAAGGAAATGCCCGTAGAAACTGAAGCACCTGAAAAGGAAATTCCTGCAGGAACTGAAGAACCTGGAAAGGAAATTCCTGAAGGAATCCAATCTCCTGTAAAGGAAATACCTTCTAAATCGGAGGAGGAACTTAGTGCGTCTGTATCGTCCACAGAAGAGGAATCCAGTACATCTCCATCGGCTGGTGAGACTTCAAGTACATCTGCACCATTTGAAGAACAGACAGTTTCAACAGAAGTATCGTCTCCACCAGTGGAATCATCTTCAACAACAACCGAAGAACCAACTAGTCCACCATTAGAGAAAGAAACCACCAAACCGGAATCCCCAGAACAAACTGAAACAGCTCCTGTTTCAAAAGGCTCAACTGCCTTACCAGAAACTTCTGCAACTGAGCAATCGATTGGACAAACGGAAAGTATAGTACAAACCTCTAGCGTGACCAAGAAAAAACCTTCTGAGGGTGAATCCACAGAAGGATCAGAAGGTCCTCCAGAGGACAGTATTAGTGAAGCTGTCATGACGACTGTAAAGGAACTGCCTGAAGGAACTGAAAGCCCCGAAAAGGAAATTACTGAAGAAACTGCAGCGTCTGAAAAGGAAACTCCTGCAGGAACTGAAGAACCTGGAAAGGATATTCCTGTAGTAGAACCTGGAAAGGATATTCCTGTAGAAACTGAAGAACCTGGAAAGGATACTCCTGTAGGCACTGAAGAACCTGGAAAAGAGTCAGCCGAAACCGAGTTCCCCACTTCTGCAAAACCCTCAACCACATCAATCAGCGAGGAAACACCTGAAGCAGTGATTTCAAAAAGTGAAAAACCTAGCTCTACAACTCAAGAGACGGCAACTGAAGTTTCTAGCGAAGGAACGACACCAGAAGCTAGCGACAAACCAATAGAATCTAGCACTTCAGAAATAGAAACTTCGAAACCATCTACTGAGGAATCTGCTACTGATGTTTTTGTAGGGCCAAAAATATCTGAACCCGAAGGATCTGAACCTACGGAAGGAACGCCTGTTGAAGTAAAACCGACAGAAACTCCTGCTGGTGAAACACCTGAAACTACGGAAAAGGTAGATGACAGTTTAGAACCTGAGGGAGAGAAAACTACCATCAAACCTGAGGTTTCGGAATCAACAGTTGCCACAGCTGGACCAACTATCGAAGAAGGCAAAACGACAGCTAGTTCCATCGAAGCAACAACTGCAAGTGTTGAAGGTGAATCGACAAGTACTGAGTACAAAGAAATTCAGCCAACTACAGAAGAATCCCAAACCAGTGAAGGAATTTCGACCGAAAGCTCTTCAGCTGCACCTTCAGAGGAACCACCCAAGTCACATAATGAGGAAGCAACAGAAACCAGTAGTCCATCGACAGGAGTCAGTGAATCAGAGCCAGAAGTTACACAACCAGAAGTCACACAATCAGAAGTTACACAACCAGAAGTCACACAACCAGAAGTTACACAACCAGAAGTTGTACCACCAGAAGTCACACAACCAGAATTTACACAACCAGAAGTTACACAACCAGAAGTTACACAACCAGAAATTACACAACCAGAAGTCACACAACCAGAAGAACAAGTCACAGTCATAACAACTAATGAATCTTTATCGACTGAAACTATTGAAGAAGGTACTGAAGCTGATGTACAACATCCTATCGCTGAGGAAATTCCCGAAGTTTCTGAAAAACCAACCCATCCTGAAGAGAGCGAAGATCAGTTTACTATCGGACCAGCCCAAGAAACAGTGGGTCCTGGTATCTTCGAACAATCCAGCACAGTATCTACTTCTGAAGGTGGTCCATATCCTGATAAGACTATCCCTGACGACTTCAATCCAGACTTCCCGATTGATGGTGGCACTCACATGCTTCCTGAAGACGATTACGATAATGAAGATGATAAAGAAGTTTATGGACCTGGTACTTGCCGCTATGGAGGCAAGGTCTACATGTCTGCTCAGCAGATACCCAGAGATGATCCTTGCGATTTCTGCTTCTGCTTTAGAAGCGATATAATCTGTTTACAGCAGAGCTGTCCGCCACCTATTCCTGGATGTCACGAGGAGCCTATTTCCGGCTTCTGTTGTCCCAGGTACGAGTGTCCTGTCTCCATGGCCACATCACTGAATGTGACAACGACAACAACCACAACAACAACAACTCTTCCACCTCACTTTCTCTCCCACGCTTATAAGGGAGCAACAAGGCGGAGCGGATGCCAAATACGTGGTCAAGCTTACCGCGTCGGAGAGACAATCAGATCATCCTCAGGACCGTGCCTTCAATGCACGTAAGTATCTTCCTTCCATTAATCTTCCCTTCCAAATCATTAATTTTTATCAAATTACTGCCGCGCAAACTTTACTGTAGAGTCTCACGATCCATAGAACTTTACTACTTTAATAATTATCGTGCAACTAGATAGTCTATATGGCCCTTATAGCTGCGCAGTAAATTTCGATGGCACTTAAAACTTATTGTGAATGGAATCTTGTCCGTAACCAAACTCTTGTTGTTTTTAGTTGCGGAGGGGATGGTAAAATGAAGTGCGATCCCAAGGTTTGTACTCCTGAGCCGATGCTGAGGCAGATGATCGCGGCAGCAACAGCACGAAAACGGAGATGAGCCGTCCATCGTTGATTAAGTGAATTCGACAATTAAATCAACGTGAAGCAGCAGTGTATAAAAGTGAAAAAAACTGTTAATTTAGACTACTTTATTTCGCGGAACACAGACAATAATGTGATCGGCGAAAATGAACTGAGTGGCCAAAACGTAAACATTTATATATTATATTATGTTATACATACACACACAAACACACACCCACATAAATGAAAATGAATGAGAGTAAGGTGCTTTCCAAGTGCCAAATGGAATACCACGATGAAGAAACACGTTTTATGGACAGTAAAACGTCAATTTTTGTGCTGTAGACGATTGATCTCTACAAAAACGAAAAAAAAAGCGAGGATGAAGTCGAAACAGCGAAACACACGAGACTTATGACTGTGCCTTTGTTGTTGCCCATATGACACTATTGTAACAGTAACAACCTAGCCATATCACTGTCAAAAACGTCCTCGGAATCTGAACGAAATTTTTGACGACACGGTTCGAAAATTCGGAGAGTAACGTAGTTAGGTAAATGCTAATGAAATATCGAAATGAAACGCACTGCACCGCTACTTCTAACAATTGTGCTACGATTTAAGCCGTCTTTGTTACAAGTCGTGGTTTAGTAAATCGCTCTTATTTAGTCTATTAAATGACACTACAACGCGGGCACAATCCTCGCTCAACAACTAATCAACAATAAAAACTGAAATGACTCTCTTCTTAATTAATCCTTTCAATATTTCTTTTTATTTTTAGCATCCTTTTAAACTAAATTCAACAAGGACTAATTGTAAGCAGAGATGCATATCAGTTTCAGAGCTGGGCCCCAGATACTTCGATTAAAAATTACCTTAGAACACTCTTGAGCAGCTGCAAGTATCACAGGACATTATTGTGCAATCCCAACTTCCATGTAACTCTACTGCGAATCTACAATTACTTTAGAACGCTACTGCGCAGCTGTAAGTTCCATAGAATTTTTCTGCGTCTGCGCAAGATCTCTATGACAATTACGACTGCGCAGTAGAGTTCAACGGCACTTATGTGTTCGCGCAGGTGTGTTCCATGAGAGATAAGGTTGCGCAATAGCGATCTATGATACTTTCGGGCAAGCTCTGATAAGTTTTTACTGTATGCATACTTCGTATTTATAAGAATAGCATAAAACTATTTACGCGCATTAGAATTTTCATGTGGAAAATGATTCTAGATATTTGACCACACGTGCCACGTATAGATCCAGACTCCGGTGTATTTATATATATTTATGTATCGATCGGTGTTGACTCAGTAGGAAAAAGATGAGGAAAAAGACCCTCGGAATATAAGCGCAACTCAAAGCTCAAATAGCGGCTCGCGAGGAGGACCGGACATGAATTCGCTTCTCCGGCGAGCCGGCATCATTACATATAAATATATAGATTTATAAATATATGTATACATTTATACACTTTTTTTTACATTGTACTCCCTTAATAATACTTCAGCGATGACAATTCCTATGCCTTTGTAATAAAATGACGGTAAAGAAAAAAACTCGATTGGAAAAGAAAGCTCGAATTTAAAAACAGAAATAGAACCCATCTTCCTCAGTCTCGGAGCGTCCATTCTTTTCATTTTTTGCCAGTGGCAAATTACAATAATTCATCATTTCATTTATTTTTCAACATTAATTATTTTTTCTATTTAGAATATAAGTAACGAAGCTTTAAGAAATTAGAGAAAATTTTTAAAATCGAGATGCTTGGAGACTTCGGGACATGGGATGCGAAAATATTTGAAACAATCAATCTGTCGTTGCACGGTACTGCGCATACTGTCTACACAACAATTATGTATAATTAGAATAGAAGCGAAGACAAAGTATTGTATTCCTGTCTTCCTGACAAAAGCCTATAGTCCACCATACATACATTATGACGGTTTTTCTTTATTAAAAAAAAAAAGATTGATGTTGGGGACAATTCGAAAAGCAGAGAATGAGAAACTAGTGTATACGTTCTTTGTTAGATTTTATGTTAGTACTATTAGAATCGTCTTATTTAAATAATTGTCATCTCTGCCTCTCGAAAAAGTACCAACCAGCCTCTGTGTATACAAACTTCGTGCGATTGATGATAACTGAACTTTAGGAGCTTTTTTCTCTTTAATACGTATCGAAATGTTGTTCAAAAATTGTTTGCAGCGTGTTGCTTTCAATATAGCACGGATATTGCACACATATGCTGACAAATTGCAGTAATATACCTGCAATATGCTTGAAATATTGGAGCATTGATTTTATTTCAATAATCAACTAAAAAATAAATTTCTAAATAATAAAGAAATAAATTTTCAGCTCCTAGAGAAAGTTTATCGACACACCTAGCCCTTTAGCAATTAGTCAAACATAGTATTTATATCTTCATACCCCACACATAGAATTTTCTTAAAAATGTATCAAACGATTCGTAGTGATACAGAAATGCTTCAAGTAAAATATAATTGCATGCGATTATACCAGTTTGAATGGAATGTGCAACAAAATCTCTGTGTGTCAAATATTTCACTGAATGACTGAAAATCAGTGCAAGTTAGATAATGTGAAAAATAATGACATCATTTCGACGTCTTCGACCCAAGTCTTCCGCCACGTCTATCCAAATACAGTAGATTTTCATTAATCCAGTGAAAAATTTGAGATTCCAAGTTGTTCAAAATTTTCTCATTACAATGGGGAGATTTCGAACGACTTGTGATGTCATTTTTTTTTGTTAATAAGGAAAACCTACTGCATGATGCTCATTTGTGCTATTTGTGGTTTTTAATCTCTACGTTTCGAGTGTAATCCATCGTCGTTTGCCGCGTATTACGATAATGTGATAATCGAAGAAACGAGCGAATAGTCGGTTTTTTTATCACATCGGTATAATTCCGACGAACTATGTCTAAGGCAGTACGTGCTAGTATAAAGTGTCCTTTTATATGAATAAATGATTTTGTATGCCAACTGTCTATTCTGTTATTTTTGATTACTTGCTCCCATCATCATTAATTCTATCCTTCGCCTCTAATACTATAGATAAATAAATAAATAGATAATGCCATAGTGTGACAGCGACCAGGCACTCCTACTAAGACACAGTATACGTTACAGGCCTTGAAGAACTAAAGAAAATGGTATGGTCGAAATTTCCCATACACCTCAAAAATCTCGTTCTTTAGCCAAAAAACCGTTTCTTGGTAGTGACTGTATATAATATGTGACTGTATATAAATATTCGCAACTCCGTCATTTTTCAATCGATTTTGATATTTTTGTTGGAGAGGGGAAAAAGAGATATTTTCAACCATGTATTGCCTATTATGTCCAAATAAAAAATTATGAAGTTACGGTCAAAAATATTCTCTTGCTTTGACACATGGTCACAATTTTAATTGGGAGGATGTGAAAACTTTACATCATGAGAGGCATCAGAAAAAGAGAGAATTTACTGAGATGTTATTTATAAAGAGGGAAGGGAATAAAGCAATTAATTTGAAAAAGGATCTGGCAAAGTACAACAAGGTTTTTGATAATTTTATAAAGTCTTTATAACAAAATTAAGGGCATGTTTGTAGGTATTTTTAATAATAAAAACAAATGATATTAATGGTTTCTTTTTACATATATATAATGATCTCCATTTAAACCCTGATGAGGAGGTATAAATTACCTCGAAACATGTTGGTGCACTTTTACTTCTTTATGTGAGTAGCACGGAGATGGAGAGGAGAGAGTGTGAGGTTGGATTGGCTGATCTCTCTTTTCATCTTTCCCTTCTATCTTGTTTGAGTGCGCTGTCTCTAAAGAGCCGAGAATTAACGTTGGGAGATATGCACGTTTACACGGAGTCATTGATTGTATTGGTTTTTCAATTCATGATATGATTCATGGAGATATGTAAATGTCTGGTCTGATAAAAAAAATTTTGCAAGTTTCTTCAACTTT
Organism: Euceroptres primus; assembly: GCA_037177015.1. Taxonomy (NCBI): domain Eukaryota; kingdom Metazoa; phylum Arthropoda; class Insecta; order Hymenoptera; family Figitidae; genus Euceroptres; species Euceroptres primus. The sequence continues at coordinate 522 of JBAGKK010158705.1, read as the reverse complement.
GACGACGATTTAATAATATTGTTTGACCCCTAAGATTTTTCTCTCCTTATAGTTTGAAAGTCCGTTCAATTCTGCGTCCAACCAGCCATTTTAAAGTAAAACCGGTTGAAGTTTCACTGACTCTAGCGAATTTTAAAACTTTCCGAATTTTCGAGATGAATTCCCATACAAAACGAAGTGAAATTTTCACTCGCTGCTCGCTCCAATTCCAATTGTGACAACGTATGATCGTGAAAACACGCAAAAAAAAGTACAAGAAGAAATATTCCAAAACAAAAAGGAGGATGATAATTTGCCTCCCTTTGCTCGGGAATTCCCCTTAAAATTACGGCCATTTGCCGCGTCCAACCTCCTTTTCCCTAGGGGCGCAACAGAGATGGAACGTCACTTTGCCTCCCTTTGCTCGGGAATTCCCCTTAAAATTACGGCCATTTGCCGCGTCCAACCTCCTTTTCCCTAGGGGCGCAACAGAGATGGAACGTCACTTTGCCTCCCTTTGCTCGGGAATTCCCCTTAAAATTA